>OY365819.1:5528367-5653791 GCA_959347315.1 Bimastos eiseni | reverse complement strand
ATCTACGTAAGTGTGCTATTGTGTAATAATGTTTACGCACATGTATGTAGGAATGTGCGTGTATGTATGTGTATATATATGTATGTGTGTGTATGTATGTATGTATGTATGTGTGTGTAAAAGAGTCGATAAACTATTGTCGGCAACCATTAAAGGCACCCAACACATTGTGCCTCAGAGTGAACCGACGCCGCCGCCTATCAAAGAAGGAAGGATTAGTTAACCTCACGAGGTGCACGAGGGGGAATTGAACCTGCTTCCTCTGCTGTGAACACCGTGTCTTATCCCTTGCTCTTCGGATCCCTTCTCTTAACCGAGTATCGCAAAAAGATCACCCAATGCTTTTAATTTTCTTAGTATGCAATAGACGTTCTTTTCTTTAGAATTATTTTTCCCAGCCCATTACCCTATATACCGCATTTCTCTATCTCCACCCATCGCATGTCTTTTCCGCATCTGGAGTCCTCATAGTAGTATATCTCGATCAGGACGGGGCGTCCAGATAGGGGGAGGTCGGGAGGCAAATTCCTCCGATTTGAGATAAGGGATATATTTTTTTAGTCTTAGGGGAGAATATCTTGCATTCCTGACACAGAGGGCAGGGGGGTTTGCCTCCATCACTCAGCGGGAATTGACGCCCCTGGATCTGGACAAATCCTCTGACCTGATTCAGCCTTCCTGAATAAGATGATATTACCTTGAAGCTTACTTTATGCGTGAATTTTGATTAGAGATGGTGTGTATTATATAGAATAGAAAATGATGATGCGTTGAATTCGTTTGCAGTATGGAATGCAACCTGAAAGGGAATTTCGCGTCTACATGTACCTCTATTTCGTCTTCTTCATCGTCTTCGGATCGTTCTTCACTCTCAACCTCTTCATCGGAGTCATCATCGACAATTTCAACATGCAGAAGAAGAAGGTCGGTCGTCCAAATGTAAATTACTCATACATTCTAACTCTATTCTATTTACAGATTCAAAAAGCGCCTCTCACAGTACAACCTAATCAGAGGCGCTTATCTAAATTCTATCATCTAATCAATTTACGTTGTCACTTTATTGATCTAATCTTCGTTGAAAAGCCGTCGTCTTATCTTTCATTTGGTTTCATTCACTTTTCATCAATAGCTTGATCTAAATATATAGTAAAAAAATGCATGTATGAATATTAGCCGAGAAATATGAGCCAAGGTTAGACCAAGCCATTTGGCTTTTCTTTGCTCCTATTGACTGTATATCTGTGAAATGTAGCGCTATAGAATATATATGATTACATATCTATGGCTTCGAAGCTGCCTCAGTAGGGCCGAATATATTGCCAATAAAAAATAACAATCTCATCACACCTTTTCTTTTAGAATTCAGGCTTATAAATATGATGACTTGCCCTAAACAGTTTGGTTCTAACTTTTCTAAATTGAGTAACCTCTAACAAAACCAAAACTTAATTTCTAGTAATGACTATCCGAACATTTCTGACAACAATGTTGAACGTATTCGTACACTATAGTCTGCCTTTGGTAGACAAGTTTCTTAGCGCGCTCCAGGAGGCCTACTGCAGAATAAGTCTTATGAAGCAGACGCCAATTGACCAGTTAAATTAGTCGTATAGGGCGCGCCATCGGTCGTATACGGCTAGCTGGCATTTATATAGAGCCTCAGAAGAACTCCTTGTGAGTGCTACGGACTGCACTGCTATTAACCATCGCTTTATGAAATTCTAACGTAGCACTCTACATTCACCAGCCATTCTCTTAGCCAAATATAGGTTCTTCCTTATAAACGGTTCTTATGAGCTGTTGGATAAATATTCAGGAATATATATATATATATATATATATATATATATATGTATATATATATATAATTTTATAGATCTATATATGCGCTTTTGGTCGAATATATATAATATAGTGGATACACTTATCGAGTACATATTTAATTACATTCGTATACTTGTCTTGGAAAGTGAATTAAGCTATATCTGTCAGCAGATTCGTACTTTTGCCGACGAGATTATTAATAAAATCATGTGTTTGTTCGAATAAAGTGTTGTATGGTTCCATTCGAAGTGAGAAATCGATAGAAGTACGCCTCTATAGGTGCACCAGGAAGCAGTGAAATGTCCAGTAGACGCAGAGTCTATGGGGGCACATTATACATATTGTTTCCGAGAAATACTAAGGGTCTTGAGGAATAGACAGATGCGGTATAGGAGGTCGGTAGATGTTGAAAACTGTGAGTATATTTATGAGGTGAGTAGAAGAGCTGCGGTATTGCATTAGAAGGATTGGAACGTGTGGCAAGAGGAAGAATATTTAGAACGACAACCAATTCACGGACCATGAAAGGAGGGCAGTTACAACAGATTTTCAAGGACTTTGAGGAGGAGGAGGTTATGCGTGGAAAGCTCAGCAGGTAGCCAGACAACATGATCTCTTCCGACTCCACAGTTGCCGTAGCCTGTATTCCAGTTGATCTGGTCCATTTGGTCTTGAGGCTCTCTTCTCTAAATAATTATGAATCCTGATTACATTACTGTATGGCGACCATTGGACATTGCGAAGACTGCTCTAATGAAATAACCATTAGTTACTGTTACAACGGTTACAGGACTGTTTTTAAGTTGATGCAATTATCAATACCCCTTGTAAGCTATTGTGCGTTTGGATGCAGTCTAATAACGACTATTCTTACTTACTTCATTCATTCATTAATAGACTTCTGCTCCTGCCAAATAACATTTTAAACCCAACAGAATGAGCCGTGTGTTTTGTACTGTGTGTATACAGTCACCTTGTCTTCTGTATGTCCATAAATTACAGGCCGGTGGTTCGATGCAACTCTTCATGACGGAGGATCAGAAGAAATACTACAACGCCATGAAGAAACTCGGCTCAAAACAACCGCAGAAGCCCATTCCGAAACCAAAGGTCAACTCACTGCTCTGCTATTAATTATAATCAACGCTGACTCGACTGAATCGACAGCTTCACGATCAATTGTAAATCAACAGCGTGAATAGGCCTAAAATGCGATTGGTCGACAGTGAATATGCTTTGATTTACTTAATTGCTGCAGAACTCGTACATTGTCTTAGTAAATAATTGTTAAGACGATTCAAGCAAGCACTGCTGAATTGCTATACGCTAGACGGCTATGACCGAATAATTATTACCAATTTAGACAGTTTTTACTGCTATCCTCGTTTACATCTCCAAAAGTAACTACCTTGTAATTTGTATAGCTCTCCGAATACACATGGGCGTTCGGAGGGGAGGAAGCATTTGCCCCTGGAATATGCACATCTGTTTAGTACATTTATGCAATTATCATATTAGTTTCTAAACATGAATAGGTTTGTTTTTCCACATAAATATGTTCATACATACATACTTACATACGCACATCCATACATACTTACATAGATACATACATACATACCTACATACATACATACATACATACATACATACATACATACCAACATACATACATACATACATATACACATAGGCCTACATGTAGTGATCGTGTGAACATAAACATGTATGAAATGCCTTCGACAGTTCGTCTGTTCAATGTTCCTGTTCAACGTGACGACGAATCAGAAGTTCGACGTAGCCATCATGATCGTCATTCTGCTGAACATGCTGACGATGGCGATGGAATATGAGGACCAACCGGAGAATATGTCGAACGCCCTCGGAACCATCAACCAGGTCTTCATCGCCATCTTCACAACCGAATGCGCTCTCAAACTCATCGCTCTACGGCTCTACTACTTCAAACAACCATGGAACGTCTTCGATTTCATCGTCGTCGTAATGTCAATACTAGGTAACTGACCCAGTGACCATACACGCTGTCGGTAACACGCTGGGTAACTGACCATACTCACTATCGGTCAATACTACGTATACAGTTAACTGACCATGCATACTGACCGCTAATTAGTTATAATTAGTTCGTTACAAGTGGGTAGTTCTTCGAAGGCAAACCAACTTCAATTATGTACTTGAAGGTCTGGGAGGCGTACGATCAGTCAGTCAGTCAGTCAGTCAGTCAGTCGGTCGGTCGGTCGGTCGGTCAGTCAATTAGTCAATGAGTCGGTCAGTCGGTCAGTCAGTCAGTCCGTGCGGTAGTCAGTCAAACAATCGGTCAGTCATAAGATTAGCTCAATCATTTCCATGATTTTGATTTGATTTGCTGTTTGCTGTTCGGTTCGTAGGTCTGGCGATGAAGCAAATAATCGAGCAGTACTTCGTGTCTCCGACTCTGCTTCGTGTCGTTCGCGTGTTCCGCGTCGGTCGCATCCTTCGCCTCATCAAGTCGGCGAAGGGCATTCGGACGTTGCTGTTCTCGCTGGCAGTCTCCCTCCCTGCGCTCTTCAACATCGGTCTCCTCCTCTTCCTCATTATGTTCATCTACGCCATCTTCGGAATGTCTTTCTTCATGCACGTCACGTATAATAACGGAATCGAGGAGCTGTTCAACTTCGAGACGTTCGGTCGCAGCGTTATCCTTCTCTTCCAGATTTCCACCTCCGCCGGATGGGACACGGTCCTCGCCGGTCTCATGGTGGAGCCGCCCCACTGCAACGCCACCTTCTCAGAGGACCGACCGAACGGGAACTGCGGCTCCAGCGGAATGGCTGTACTCTACCTGGTCACGTACCTCGTCATCAGTTTCCTCGTTGTCATCAATATGTACATTGCAGTCATTCTAGAGAACTTTAGTCAGGCGACGGAGGATGTCCAGCAAGGACTGACGCAGGACGACTTCGACATGTACTTCGAGGTTTGGGAACGGTACGACGAGGCGGCAACGCAGTATATCCCTTTGGCCACGATGTCCCGTCTGGTGGACGCCCTGGAGGACCCGCTACGGCTTCCGGCGCCCAACTTCTTCAAGCTCGTCTCGCTTGACATCCCGATCTGCGAGGGTGACCGCGTCTACTGCGTTGACATTCTGGACGCTCTGACGAAGAACTTCCTTGGAACGGTCTCTGACGCAGGGAAGGAACTGGCCGACGTTCACAAGAACCTGGAAAAGAAGAACTACTGTCAGATCAGCACGACCTTGAGGCGTCAGCGCGAGATCCACTGCGCCAAGGTCGTCCAGAGGGCGTGGCGCAGCTATCGCTTTCGAATTCAAGACTCGCACCAGGAACTGGACGTCGCCATGGGAACGGGTGTCGTCATGGAAACCGGGTCACAGGGCAGTTAATTGAATTGGGGAAATGGTTTCTGTTTGTCTGTTCATGGTGCGATCAAAGACGGACGAGGTGTCCCTGCGTCGTCGAAGGCCACAGAAATCCTTAAGAACATTGACAAGAAAGTCCTTCGCCGCTGCTCAGACACTTTTGAGTCCTCACGGCAGGCGAATATAACGACGATCCCTGCTTGCTTCAGACATAATCACTTTGAGCCATTCAGTGTGAAGTTGTTAGAAGGTGATTAGAATAGTTATGCCAACCGTGATCTCACAATCAATCGATCGTTCTGTATCTATACTTCACAAGGAAAGCAATAATGATATATTGGTTGATATAAGGTAAAGTCTGCCAGGTACAAATATAGATCCATTTCATTAATGGCGTCTACCAGATTGACCTTCGGGTTGGTTCTGGTCCACGAGGTCAAGCAGCACATCCATGTTTTCTCTGTTTGACCTCCTGGTTCTGGCCTGGCACAAATACAGACGAAACAATCTATAGTTATAGCGAACTTGATTTAACGCGGCAGGATCTAGTCTTGTGTAAGGTGTTGAGAAATTGCGAGATTTTCATTACATTGCATTACATTGCAAATGCGGCGTTAGGACGAATATATTGTGCTCAAGATTGGACTCTGTTAATAGGACTTTACATGTGGTAAAAGAATCGCCCATTGAAAAAGGAGATCCGTAATGATAAGACATTCAAACAACGTTGTTTTCATGCTCAGGTTGGTTAATAACGGTTTTTATATGCATGGTAGGCTATAGGTGACTAGCGTCAGTAAATTAATTTAATAGTTTCGCCGAATAGAAAGTATACTGGCTCTTTAGCGCGTCGGTTAATCCGAATGGGGAACTGGAAAGTTTCAACCTTGCAATTACGGAACGAAACTGTTTCCCAAGTATAGCAATATCACTCGCACAGCAGAAGGCAAATGAGCCAATGTAATATTGCGTGTGGTTGTGTGCGTGTGAGTGTGTGTGTGGTCATATGTTGCTCTGTCTAGGTGTATGTGTGCGTAGATGTAGGCATAGGCGACTGTGCCCGTTTCATCTCGGTCAGGTGGTAAAGAATGAATCAATCTACTCTTGTACATGTGGAGATTTTCGGGTGCCTCGCTGCCGGACGTTAACACGGGTGCACTCTCGTAAGTTGGCTCAAACATTTTGAGCAATCTTCCAGTTGACAAAAGAGCTGTCCTTTTATTAACGAGCGTGAATTTAAAGTCAAATGTAAATGTATTCGACTTTATATGGCGCCCGCATAATCATGACCTCGACCCTGTTTATTTCCGATCGAAATCTCAAATCTCTAAAGCGCCACTGAAAAGCCAAGCGCAAGGCACGGTGGCACCGGCTTACTGACGAGCCTTGAATAATGATCGGAGGATATCCTCCAGCACCGCTTACCCATTTGAATGGAGTCCATGACATATAATAAGGTCCTCGTGCACGGACCGTGATGACTGGTGGTGGTGATTTCAGTTAATGGTGACACAGCGTGATAGCAAAGCTCATCAGCGTCGCCCTCCTCGTCTATCCAGGTTTGGGATTGGCACTGTCGGAAAGCGAGCAGTGGAGGAGTTTTGAGATTTATAATATCTCTTAAATAGGTCAGCTTCTGGAGGCGAGCCGAGTCACGCACGCTATGTAGAATAGATCCCCGTTTAACAGAGCGTGAATTCTGGCGCGTGAGACGCAGTCTACGCTCTACCGATGTAGCTAACTGGACTGGGAAGATAATGCAGTTGGTCGTCGAGGGATAAACTCTGCTTGAGTTACTGTTCTTACAATATAAAGAACCATCTGTTCAGATTCCAGGTGCAGACATGTTCCAAGCGCCTTTCAGAGGTTATAAAATGCCCTTCATAAACGCTTACGTGAATTACATATGAATTGATATTCACGCAATATTTATTATAAAGAGTTAATATTTAAAGATAAACAAATATATGTAGAAACACATAGCTCAATAACGGAAGGTAACCAATACGTTTATAGGATGAATCCAGAGCTTAACGAACTCTTCTGGCAGCAGTCGCCATAAGTATACTTGACATGTTACAGCACTTACAGCTTTTTATACATTTATAAATGGTCGTTATCATAAATAAAATAATTATTTAGAAGGTTGAGAATTTATATAGAACGATTCAAATGTATTATGAAGCAGTTAATTTAAATAGCTCCTGGATGTCTATTAGACATAGTATATAGTCATCATAATGTCTTTATTAGTACGCAGACATGCGTTTAGGCGGAGAAATGCAATCGATCAGACGCTGTTTAATTGAAAACGATCTGGCGAATAGCGTGCTTGCTGATGCCTGACGCGAACCAGTCAAGCGTTAATACAGTCTTCATTTCAACCAGAAAATGAAGACATTATGTGCTTCGCTCGATTCAGTTCCGCCTTTTTAGACTCTGCTTGCATTCACAAGCAGGTACGTATGTCTGTCTGTCTGTCCGTCTGTGTGTATGTCACTGCCTCTAACTCATCTATCTCTCTATTTATGTTTGTTCTATGGTTCATGACTGATAATTATAGTGAAAATAATAATCCTAATAATAAACCTAATAATAATATATAATAATAATTTTAAAGAAAATAACAAAATAATAATCATAATCATAAATATAATAATAATAATGACAATAATATTAAGTAATAATTATAATAGTAATGATCAATATAATAATAATAATGACAATAATAATGATAATAATATTAAATAATAATAATAATATTAAATAATAATAATAATAATAATAACAATAGATGATATGAATATATGAGAAATAGTAATAATAATAATAAAAGTCATGATATTCCTTCTATGCCAATACTGAATGGCAAGAACGTAAATTTCCAATATCCCCATAGTATGCACAATTTGATTCCGAATTGCTTTGAGGGAGGTTCATCTGGTTCAAATTAGACAGAAATCGATTCAAACATGACTCTGGAGTCTCTTCTAACTCTCAGCGGAATGCGTTGTCATTGGAAACGGTTGCCATGGTTTGCTGCCACCGAAGCAATAGCAAAGTATATCTTTATGGGTCCGTCACAATGCGATATCGAGCGTTGTCCATTTCTCTGGGGATGTCAAGTCTGACTGTCTGTCTGTCTGACTGTCTGTCTGTCTGACTGTCTGTCTGTCTGACTGTCTGCCTGCCTGCCTGCCTGTCTGTCTGTCTGTATGTATGTATGTATGTATGTCACTAATGGTAATGCTGTCAATTAGTCTGTCTGTCTGCCCATCTGTCTGTCCATCTGTCTGTCTGTATCTCTGTCTGTCTGTCCGTCTGTCTGTATAGATGTCAGTAATGCTAATGCTGTCAATTAGTCGCTGAGTACTATCAATTTCCGTTTCAAAGGTATAGAATGAATGGATTTAGGTGCATGTCTAACGGCTAAGTGCTTCAACGGTTTTGTACCCATATCCGCAAGTTCAGTACCGTTCTCATTAACGTGTTATAGAGGTAATGGAAAGTGGTCCTCAGGCGAGGGTAAATGGGTTTGCAATTAAGTACCAATTTCAATATCGATAAAGATCGCCCTTGTTTCGGAGCTGTCATACTATTGCTGTCATATAGTATGACGTAATATGTCATACTATGCATAATAGTATGCATAATATGCATAATATAGACGCATTTGCTGAATTTGCATAAAATAAAGAAATAAATGAATAAATATATAAAAGTATGTAAGCCAAAACAAACGCGCGATTATAATATTTCCAATTATACATAAACACGCATTTAGGACGCAGCGCATGTAGATGATATGAATATATGCGAAATATAAAAAAATGACGTTTGTGTAATGTATACAATACTGAACCTAGACAGAAAGAGAGACAGCTGACAACCGCAACGAGGAATAGGAAATAATATCATAAAGAAACATTTAGCAAAAGCAAAAAAACAGAAGGGCGCTAAAGGATTGTGAAGACAAGTTAAGTCAGAGCATGGAAGAGACTGCAAAAGGCATTAACAAAAGCAATACGAGAAGGCAGCAGAAGTTGAGAGACAAGATGAGACCATTATACAGAACGATTGAGACGAGATTAGAACTGAAAAAGAAGATGATGATAATGATTGTTACTTTGGATCAGTTCCCACGAAGGAAAATAAGAGAAGCCAATGATTGAATTGCCTGGGGGTTGGGAGGGTTCAACTCCCCACTTGATTCTCAAAAATTACATTGCGAGGATCAAACAACACCAGATCAGCTTTCAGTGACACTCACACTCAAAGTTACCATCTACAATTTAGCCCGTATACACCGGTTTCCGGTTCGTAAAAATTCTGGTTGGCACATTTCGACATTTGAAAAAATGTGCCAATACCCAGTTCAAATTTGACAATTTAAACCCTGAATATAGCCAAAGGAAAATGTTTGAAGGTTGTGGTGATAAGAGGCCGACAGATGTGTATATCACCGAACTGATGATTGAGAAGACATAACTACAAGTACACCCGAACGAGACATAATTACATGTATATCAAATGAGTCCATCCAGTTAGGAGAGACGACAAGAGACTCGAGAGATGCCGTTGTCCCGCAATGGAAAGGACTAGAATGGAGGAAATGATAGGGACGGAATGGAAAAGGAAAAGAAACGGATATAATGGAGACGAAATGGATAGAAAATGGAAAGATGGAATGCAATTGAAGGGAAACAATAGAATGCCGAGGAAAACTATAGAACTTGTCGAGACGGGATGGAATAGAAGGAATAAAATTAGACCGTACGGTACCGGATGAAAAAGAAGTATTGATTGATTGATGATAGATGGACTGATGGAAGTATTGATTGATGGATGAATGAATGATAGATGGATGGATTGGTGTATTGATTGATTGGTGGATGGATGGATGGTTGTATTGATTGATGGATGGATGAACTAGTGAACGTGCTTACGTAGGCCAGGCTGGCATCGTCGTATAGTGAACGTGTCTAGTCGATCGAATCATCCCGGACGAAAGCTCTCGTTTATATGGATATAATGGAGACGAAATGGATAGAAAATGGAAAAATGGAATGCAATTGAAGGGAAACAATAGAATGCCGAGGAAAACTATAGAACTTGTCGAGACGGGATGGAATAGAAGGAATAAAATTAGACCGTACGGTACCGGATGAAAAAGAAGTATTGATTGATTGATGATAGATGGACTGATGGAAGTATTGATTGATGGATGAATGAATGATAGATGGATGGATTGGTGTATTGATTGATTGGTGGATGGATGGATGGTTGTATTGATTGATGGATGGATGAACTAGTGAACGTGCTTACGTAGGCCAGGCTGGCATCGTCGTATAGTGAACGTGTCTAGTCGATCGAATCATCCCGGACGAAAGCTCTCGTTTCAATCATTGCAGCTCTATCGATCTCAACGACGTTTTGACGGCAGGAGATGGACGCCGCCGAGAGGCAAGGAGCGTAGGAAGGTAGGAGCATGGGGAGGAAGCTCAGGATATGGGCGAAAGGGAAGGTAAGGGTGGATGGAGGGTAGAGTGGAGAGAAGGAGGAAGAGGACGGATGAAGAAACGAAGGCAGAGATGGAGGCACGGACGGACGGACAGACTAATGGACGGTTGGCTGGCTGGCTGGCTGGCTGAGTGTATTCTTCTACAGACCCTTACCTCCTAAACTTCAGCCCCACCCCAATACGTACCATACCTTCTCATCTCATTCCGTCTCCCTGTCTTCCATTTCACCCAACGCTTTTCTATCCCTCTCCTGGCTGTTCCATTCCGTAGCTTTCCAGTTCTTTCTTCCATTTTCCATCCCTTCTTTCTCCATCCCATGTCTTCCCTGTCTTTGCTGTACCTTCCCTATCCGTATAAAGTTCAATACCTTTCAAATCTATCCATTTTCATTCCACTTCACTACTTTCTATTCCACCTATTCCAATTCCGTCCTCTTCTATTCTGTCCCACCCCATCCTTCCCTATTCCATTCCGCCCCTTCCAATTCCATCTCTATCCATTCTATCCCACAAAATCCTTCCACATTCCATTGCGTATCACCCAATTCCGTTCCCTTCCATTCTAGGCCACTCCATATTTCCCATTCCATTCCGCTCCATTCAATCTCGTCCCCTTCCATTATACTCCACCCCATCGTTCCCCATTCCATTCCACTTCTTCCTACGATTGTCTTACGTCATTCATAACGCAGATCGTTCGACGCGTTCTTTGCGTCGATGTCGCCACTAACGGAAGTGGCAACGAGAGTAGCATGTCTTCATCACCAGAAAAATCAATAGAAGTCCCTAATCCATTAAACATGCATCGCCTCTGCCAAGGCTGCCAAGGCATGGGTGAAGCGCAGTCTGCAGCAGCAGCAGGCAGCAACCATCTACCGCCCGGTCATCATGGGGCTCAACTGCAAGGGTAAAATGGCACCTGATCGGGGAACACCAGTCCGGCTGCTAAACCCGGTCGTCAGCGCCATCTTTTTCTCTGTCTCGGCCTCCAAGCCTAATCCTCTATGACATTCGGCAACCGCTCCTTAGTCTGTCCTGCAGCCTCTCTTCGAAACGGACTGACAAAAGATATCCACCAATTCGCTTATAATTCTTCTCTCTCGCCTCGTAATTTAACCTCTTCTCTCATCTACCATTTTTCACTCGCGACTGTAAACCCAACTCTTTAAGCATTATCTTATCCAGATTATTGTTTTGTATTGTATTGTATTGTATTCCGTTTATTACGAAAAGCAGCAATTTACAAGCTAGCTAAATATTGCTTTAAGAGATTAATGTAGGCATATTATTCCGGATGTCTGTTCGTGACGGGTGAGGTACGATCATTTTAGCTAGAGGTCTACACCAACGCAATCACACGCCCACCATCATCACCAACCGGAGCACTGAGGCTGACTTCTCGGGTTGACCTCCTCTAAGTCTGGCCTGGCACTGCGACGGACGGACAGAAAGAACCCAACTTCAGCGGACTAGATTTTAGATAATGCCTGCAAATACAGTATGGTACATAACAAGGCATTGACGGAGTTCGTCTTTTGCAGGCGGGAAATGATGGTGAAGGAACCGAAAAGGCACGAAATTTAGGAAGTAGGTCGTTCCAGAAACGAGGTGCGGCGTTTGATATTGCACGTATTTGTCCAGCGTGATCCAATAATCTTACCCAACCCAATGCGGTTTACCAGTTTCAAGATTCTAGCTCTTTGACACCGCAACCACACGCAGTCGTCATAATCATCGCCACCGTCAGCAGCAGCAGCAGTAGCAGTAGCAGCAGCATCCATTGCCAGCGAACGTCTGTCGATACGGCTGGCACCTTACTCGTCGTTTCATCGGCGGTGGCAGTGGAGCTGGTGACTGTCAAAGCGCTGGCGCTTGGAAAGCCAGAAGCTGAGTCAATAGCGGACTGTACGGCGCACAGACCACAGGCACCACACGGTCTGGTAGTTTCGCGGTCGCGTCGTCGGCGACTTCCCTCTCGGTCCGTGGAGTGGAATCCCGTCTGGGAAGGCGGCATCGTTGAGTCGGGGAATTGGAGTTGTCGGTGGTCGTGTGGACGTACCGTGGAAGATGGCGAAGGATCCGAAGGGTGGAAAGGGAGGAGGAGGAGTGGCTGCGACGGATGAAGGAGGAAGCCAATCGCCGACGGATATCCAGGAGATCCAGATGCAGATGAACGCCGTCACGGATGAGGTAGGGATTATGACGACCTCGGTCAATGACCTACTACCTATTTTTTAGCCCTTGTCATCAATCGATGGAGCGTCACGAAAGCAGGATAGTCTGTCTATCAGGTCAACGGGGGGGGGGCCTTTTTTGTACATGCCTATTTCTTCGGTCTTGGATATTTTGTAGCGCACTCGCTATATACACCTACGCGCGCGCGCGCACACACACACACACACACACACACACGCATATATACAATATATAATATGATATAATTATATATTGTATATTATATTATATTTTATAATAGTTGAGTCTTTTCTTGTTGGCGTTTTGAGTTATGTATGATCAGAACTTTCACTTACGTCACGTTACGTGGCAAATCGTCTAATTGTCTTATAGCTTGTCTAAGCAATTTCATAATGGCCGCCAATGCATAGTCACAATTTGTCAAGTGATAGTCACTTAGCTTGAGATGCCAATCAAAAGTCACAATCGAGGGGAAATTTCAGATTGAAATCCGATAGATCAGAGAGAACGTTGAACCAGACAGTGGTGGGTACGGTACGACCGTTGAAACAACTGAGCCTTAAGTTTATAGGAGTGAAACCAAGTTAAAGTAAAAACATGGGTTTTTCGGGACTCTCTTTTATTGACTTTTGGTAATCTGTAATCTGGTAGATGGCATAATCGATCCATTTCCTTAAGAGATCATTTATGATGCAAATTTGCCGGAGTGAAGCTCGTCAAGGAGGACTCGTTCGAGAGGTTAAACGATATTTAGCTTTTGATATTTTTGTCATTTTTTAACCAAATTTTTAAGTTATGTCCGTAAATATCTGAGACATTGCATTGTCATGCAAGTCCGAAATGTGTGCAAAATTTCAGCTCAGTAGGTCAACGGTAACATGTATACCGATAAAAGAGCTGAAAGAATCCGACGAACCGACGATAAACGATCCGTCCATGGCAAACTTTACGCAAGTGAAGTCAAATAATGGAGGGTAAAAACTAAAAGAGTTGACAGCGCGAACTCTGGGATCATGTAGTAAAACCCATCTATCAGCCGAAGGCTTCTTCCATTGAAGTCCCCAATTACTGATTATAGTTTTGTGAAGCCATACCATCCAACTGTTTTGGCGTTTCATCCATGTATATATCACCAGCTCTTGCCTCCCATTGTCTTGCGCTTCCCATTGCCTTCCTTCATTCCAGCCAATTATAAATATATATGTATGTATCTTGACATTTAAATGGCGCCCTACAATTGACTCCAACGGCTATGGAGGAGACCAGAAAGAACAGAATTGTTGCTAAGTCCCCCAGGAAGCTGCCGCTAACAATAGACCTACTGAATTGAACAGGGTCGGCCACAGATGGTAGTAAGACACGCGTAATCGTGATTAATATATCGAGTCGCTTATGTTTGCTGCTAGCATTTATCTTTCTTAAAGGTAATGAGTTCACAAGGTAACCGAGTAATCATGGATGATGAATGATCCGGGAAAGAATTTGGACCAGGAGACTCTCCGATAACTAATTAGGCGCTCTGATTAATCTGTTCCATATAAGCTTCTGAATAAGCCACCTTCCCCACCGTCCTCCCCACTTAAGTCATAGTTGGGCGCTTCAATCGTTGGGCGATGAATGTGCTTCATCAGTCGACTTAAAATATTAAGCGAAGGATTAACTTCTGTATTGAACGATGTATCACCTGAAGAAAACGTTGATAATGACGTAATCCGATATCTATTTATGTAGCATCTGCACTCGTCATCCATGCCTCAAAGTAGCACGGCGCCGAATATTCGGTCCGGGCGAGTAGTAGCTCCGAAATAGTCCGAATCATGCATTCATTCATATTCGGCCGAATAGGATTTTAGAACCGAATACGAATAGCCAAGGCGCTACAAAAAATGTTAGCGTATACATGGTAAAGTTTCTTTCACCTGCTTAGGTGCCTTGTTCGTAGGTCCCCGTGGATTACGTAATTTGTGCGAAAATATGCGAAATTACATGATCGCATAAACCATGGATCCTAACAATTACGTCGTCTGGTCGGTAAACTATAACCCTACAGGCTAATAATAGCATTGACAAGCCAATTATAGTTGATACTGACCGAAATTTCTTACTTAACTTTATGCAATAATTTGTGAAAACTTTCCATTAAAAAATGTATGCGAAAACAGCCATATTATGCAAAAATATGCGGAATCGCATAAACCACTGGGCCCTACTTATTCGTCTTCCAAATTGTTTCTTCCTCCTCAATGTCTCTTCCATCACTGTCTTTGGCTATTCCGCTCATTAGTCTCCTAATCTGTTCCCTCCTCCTCCTTCTCATCCCTCTCCCTCTCTCTCTTTCTCTGTGCCTCCTTTTCTCTGCCCACCCTCTCCAACTCCTCTTTCTAATTGTGCTCTATGTATAATTAAGCATAAAATAATATACATGCTAATTATCCTCTCCTCTCTACAGCTCTCCATTCCCTCTCTGTTTTGCCTTCCCTCCCTGCCTCCCTCAGCCAACTCCTCCCTGTGCCTACCCAATCACCTTCTGTCTTTGATTTGCTACCTCCTACCTTCCACATTCGCTCCCCTCTTCCCCTGCCATCTCCCCCTCTCCTTCCGGCGGGCTTCCCTCCTCCTCCCGCCATCCCGTTCCCTCTATATTCATGCCTACTCGCAGCGAGATTGATTTCCCCCGAACGTCTTCCCAAATGGAGAATCGGACGACAACAGATCTCTGCGGTCCCCTCCCCATCCGACAAACTCCCGTCAAACTCTCATCGGATTCTTTTCAGATCTCGTCTCGCGAGATCACAAACCGGAGCAGACGACGATAAGTGTTCGTATCGACTTCTCGAGCAGGTGAAAGAAATCATCGCAATTGTCTTAAATATCTACACGCAATAATTCCGATTGTCTGACCGATTCCTCTTGTTGACGACGAAACATACCCGATGACGAAAATGCATCCGTCCTCTCTTCGATTAATAGCCTAGGCTTCCTGAAAAGATCAGAACAAGATCAGCCAATCATCATGTTCTCCTGAGAAATATATACAGATAATTGTCGGTCTAAAAATAGCAACCAATCGCGTGCCATGTTTTAAAGGCAAACATGTTGACACCATGAACGTTTGTCTCAGGGGTAATGATTGTCAGTGCTAGGGTATTGCTTCCTCCCTCGCATATTGTCGACACAAAAATAATTATACAATTAAGCCAACCTAATGAACTATCCTTTTTCCAGATACCTAATACATTCTGTGAGGCATCCGTCTGAAATATTCAAGGTAATGTCTTTGTAGCCATGATGATGGTGGTTATGCTGGTGGTGGTTATGCTGGTGGTGGTTATGCTGGTGGTGGTTATGCTGGTGGTGGTTATGCTGACGGTGGTTATGCTGGTGGTGGTTATGCTGCTGGTGGTTATTCCATGGTAGTCATGCTGATGATGGCTATGCTGATGAAGAAGTGCTAGAAAGACAAGCATCCAGATTTGTGGAACTGGCCAACAGGCGAAGAAGGAAAAGAAAGAGGAATTGCAGCGGAGGGGAAAAAAGAAGAGCAGAAGCAGAAGGAGGAGGAGAAGGAGAATGAGAGGAGGAGGAGGAAGAAGAAGAAGAATAGGGGACTAAAGGCGTTCAGAGCATTGGCTTAATTGAGTCGGTCTCAAGTTGCGCCCGGTTAATACGGACGAGGCTCGGGTGAATCCTGTTTTAAGCAAACAATGGACTAGGGCTGACCAGAAATAGGAAGAAAATGAAGGCAGAATATTTAGACAGAAGGAGGTCAGTCTGCAAACAAGACTAACTATATCGTTCGAAAATGGATAAAATGATTTGCAAATCCAGTGGAATGCGCACATTTAAACGTATGCATTCTCATATAGAAATACATGGTAAGATAAATTGGTATACGCGAAAAGACATTCAGACGGACAATATTCATACGGACTGACAATTATAGGGAGACAGACATTCATTAACGAAGACAATTACGAAGATAATCAAATGGGAACATATGGACAGACAGACGAACTAACGATAGACTTGCAAGAATAGAAGCCATCAAGAACAAAAACAGAGGGGCACCATGCAGGGACTAATTCCATTGGGAACAGAAGGCTTCAGGAACAGAAGGCACCTGGAACATAGGGTACCAGAAGCACAAGGCACTAGGAACCAATAACGCCACATCAGCTGCAGGAACATAAGATATGATAATAATGTATGGCTCGTAGATTATAATTAATAGTCTCTTCATCAGCTGTATTATCTTCGGAATTAATCGGTTTTATGGAAGAAAAGGAGTTCTATTCATGTTATTTTTATTTTAATCCCAAATTCACTTATACAATCAAAACGATGCTTTATTCCTTCCTTCCATTCATCCTTACTTCATTCGTTCGTTCGTACTCTTCTTCGCTCGTGTTATCGTTCATTCTTTCGTTCATTCATTCATTCATTCATTCATTCATTCATTCATTCATTCATTGCGTCCCTCCTTCCTTTGCTTGCTCATTTCGGTCATTCATCCATCCATTCATCGTTAATCGAAGATTCCTTAGTCATGCCTTAAATAATTAATTAATATGCTGTAATTCAACTCGTACAAGACGAGTGTATTTCGTTCTCCTCTTTCACTCTCTCTGTCTCTGTCTTTGTCTCTGTCTCTGTATGTCTGTATGTCTGTATGTCTGTCTGTCTGTCTCTATCTGTTTGTCAGTCTCATTATCTCTCTGTAGGTTAATCTGTATGTCTGAGTATGTCGTTTGTCTCTCTCTCTCTCTCACTCTCTCTCTACATATATATATATATATATGTAAGCAGGCAAAAACTACACTATATGCACTATGTATATGTGCATATGCATATATATATGGGGCTGTTTGCATATGTACACATTAATAGACACGCCTAAATATATACATATATGCATATGTACTACATATATACACGGTAGCTCAATAAAAATGTATTTCAACGGTCAGCATTAAATTTCGTCCCAAACAATCTAGAGTTTCCTAGACAATTTTCAAGCTTTACAGGATTTGCCAACTTTACCTAAATGTTTCATTGACATTTTTTATTGATTACAAAATTACTGCTGATTAACTAATATTTTGTTCCGTATTAAGATTAAAAAAATTGCGCAGGCAGACGGACAGACATTTTAAAAAATTTCATTATCAACTAGCCTAACATCACCTTTCCCTACACATTCAGAAATCTGTTAAACAATAATTGACCATAGAGCATGTTCAAAGTGTACACCAAGATTTCACATTAATATTAAGAAATTGTTGCAAAATCTTTCCGCTGGTAATCACTATGTTGTTTATAGAAAGCCCTCAATCGACTGTGGAGATTATATATTTTGTTACAAGGAGCTTTTTTTTTACTGAGTCATCCTGTACAATGCACATGGAATGTTTTTGACGGTGCTAGATGTGTTCGTTGGCGCGAGACCAGTGCGGAATTGATCAGCGTGTTCATTTGTTTGTATGCGCGTGACTGAGTGGGTGTGTGACGTGAGTGAGGGTGTCTGAACGTGTACACAGATACACGTGTGTACGTTTCTGGGTGGTTGTGTGTGCGTATCGCGATCGTTTGTTGGTGAGTGGGTGCACTCACTGGCTGTGCGGCGCTGGAGGTTTGTCGATATGAGGAATAACTGCGCATGCGTAGAATACCGATGGAGGAATTTGGAAGGCGGTACAACGCAGAGGCGCATGCGCAGTCTGATCTGTCTGTTCGCATATCTGCGGTCTGTATGTCTGCCTGCCTTTATGTGTGCATGCCTGTCTATCTATCTGTCTGTCTTGTCTGTCTGTCTCTCTGTCTGTCTGTCTACCTAGGTAACGTGGCGAGACTGGGGACATGGTGAAACGGAATTCTGGGCACCTGCTATGCATTCTTCTGCGCGTTCTTATTCAGGAACCTCAGTTATTTGCCTTTGTCCAATAATTATCCATGTTGCAGATAGATACGCAGTCCATTATTCTTAAGCACATGCATTTGTGTGCATGTATATTAGAGAGAGATATAGACAGACAGACAGACAGACAGACAGACAGAAATATGCATGTTTGTGTGCATAAGCGCAATTAATGCTAATGGCAGACGAATCGATGCTTGCTATTAAGCTGTATACATAAAACATTTTCAGTAAATGTTATAATAGAAAACGCAACCTATACTCGTATAATTATATGAATTTACAGTAGCCTATGCAAGCCTGTAGCTTTATTATGCATAGAAATTTTGTTCCCCATATAATCCATATCATATTAATATATATATATATATATATATATATAAGTATCGTGTTTTTCATTGTTTCGTATCTTTGTTCCTAAAGAATAGTTGCCAAGGTGGTCGGTGAGGTGTTCCAAGCGTGAAGCGAGGTAACTGTGCGCCAGTGAAGAGCGTGCACCAAGCACTTGTCTGCTAGATGACAGGCTGTAGGCAGACCACGGTCATTCATTGTAGATGTCCACAGGTGCCTTGTCGGGTCTACGTGTGAATATAAAGTTTATACACGCACCTAGGCAAACACAAAGAGATATTTAGGCAAACACAAAGAGATATTTAGGCAAACACAAAGAGATATTTAGGCAAACACAAAGAGATATTTAGGCAAACACAAAGAGATATTTAGGCAAACACAAGGAGATATTTAGGCAAACACAAAGAGATATTTAGGCAAACACAAAGAGATATTTAGCCAAGACAGAGATATCCTAATATTATAATGTCTGAGGATTCTGGCGACATTCATCAAACTGCTTTAGTTTTTCCAAGTTTATAATTGCTTGCATGTTTATGCCCCATAGATCTCTCTATATAATACTATGTATGTATAAATCTCTCTGCGTGTATGCCTTAATGTCTCTTTGTGTGTGCCTAGATATCCTTATGTGTGCGCGCCTAAATATCTCTTCGTGTATTTCAAAAATATATCTTTTCGTGTGCCTAAACATTTCTTGTGCATGTCTAAATATGTCTTGCGTATGCCTAAATATCTCCGTATGTATATGCCTGCCTAAATATTTCTGCGTGCATGCTTAAGTATATCTTTGTGTATGCTTAATATCTCTTTGTGTGTGCCTAAATATCTCTTTGTGTCCGTCTTAATATCAGGCGTGGAGAGACAGACAGACAGACAGACAGACAGAATAAGTGAATGTGTGATTCAATCCCTGCCATGGTGGCAGACAGGCAGAGGCGGTAGGCGAACACAGTTACTAACATTGATCAGACAAAAGGTTGTAAGGAGCCATTATAATATAACATTCTGTGTGCTGAACAGTTGAGCTTCTTGCTTCTCTCTGTCTTTCTTTCTTCTATTCCTCTTGACCGTCTCTACCCCTCTCCACAGTCTTATAATCCCTCAAATCCCTTTTCGGTTTCTCTACTTCTCCAATTTATCTTCCTCCACCTTCTCTTCCAACTTATCCTTCCATGCCTAATGCTCATTCCCTTTCTCCGTCACATTCTCTTCCTTTTCCTCCTCCATCTTCTCCACCTTTTCCACCTTATCCTCCTTTTCCTTCTCCACCTCCTATTGCTCTTTCGCTTTTCCCTTGCCTTAACTCTTGCACCTCCAACTACTCTTCCACCTCCGTCTCCTACTACACCACCACACCACCACCAACATCTCCTTTATCAGCTTCATAATGTCTTTTCTTGTCCTTTGGAATATCTAGGAATTCGTCAGGCGATTAATTGTCTTCGGTGATTTTCTGTCATTTTTTCAGTCTCTCGACAGCACGCGACGAATGCTTGCCATGTGCGAGGAGGTAAATATACAATACTATTGCGTACTCTGATGGCATAAAAATGTACACATACATGCATACATACATACATAGCTGTACATACATGTACGTACGTATTCAATGCATACATGTATACATATATACCTATTTGTACATAATAATAATGGTTTTACATACCTATGTATACACATTCGCATACAATGTACGTATGTATGTCATACACACCTGCATACGTACATACATACATACATACATACATACATACATACATACATACATACATACATACATACATACATACATACATACATACATACATACATACATACATACATACACACATACACACATACACACATACACATACACACATACACACATACATACATACATACATACATACATACATACTTACATATATACATACATATATACATACATACATACATAAGTTTTTCGGGCGTTTGAGGAGCTGTTCAAATATAAGGAAAAAGGTTAGTCATAATTGAATGTGGCATGCAGCAAGTCCCATCTGTATGAGTAACCCACGGTAGCCGAACTAGACTGAGCCATAGAAGTCCGCGCGCATAAATATACGTTTATATATAATCATATATAATTTATATACATATAAATATAAATATATGATGATTATTAACATCAATACATATGCAGAGTTGCAAAGTTGCAAGAAGGAAGTACGTGATATAATGATTGTGCATTGGAGACCCAACGAAAACAAATCTGGGCTTATGCGCTCAATGTCTTAAAGTGACTTTGACTCAAAATACAATTGGCCATGTATATACATGCGTAGATATGCATACATACATACATGCACACACACACATATATATATATATATATATATATGATTGTATGTATGGAGAGTTGGAAATGATGCTACAAATAGAACGGACGAGTGCGTGTATAGCACTTGGGACAGAAATATGCTACAGGCTGAGACTGCAGCGGTTGGCAGCAGATTCAGTCAGCCGTCTGTATCGGTAGATTGATTTTGTTTTGAATTGCCTTTCGATCAGACGGATTGACCGACGGTGTATTGGCCTACAGCCTCTGAGTTGGATTCATTCCCTGAGGAAATTGGTGGTGAGACGGGAATGGAAATGAGTTGCTGGAGAAGGCAGGGAGAAGGGTGCTGGAATAAAGATGGTATAGGAGACTATATGGGAAAAGGGAAGTAAAGAGAGAATGAGAGAACGAAGAGGGAGAAGCCATGGAGTAATGGGCTTTACTGAGGAACATGAAAGGGATTTAGGCTTAGGGGACGATGTAGATGAAAAGAAGGCAGAAGAATGGTGCACGGGAAAGAGGCAAGGAGAAAGAGGGAAGAAGACGATAAGAAACGCAAAGAAGAGAAAGGCTAAGACAACAAGAGAATAATAGAGGTAAAACGACATAAGGAAAAGAAGACAATAGAGAAGGGAACAGAGGAAAGGGAGCAATGAAGACAGGTAAAGATGGTAAGACAATTACAACGATGCGATGACAATTAGACCAGGCAAATAAAACAAAGGGAACGAGACAAAGACATTGTGACAATAGAATGGGGAACGGGTACACGACATGAATTGACGTGAATATAATAATGTCAACCGTTTTCTGTCTGTGAGACTGAATTGGATACACAGTTTTGCGTTATTTTTTTTGCAGTATGACGACTGTATGACGACTGTTGATGACATCAACATAAACTATTTTTAGCATCTGCATGTCACTGTTCGCAGAGCAATCAATCGACCAATCAATTAATCAACCAATTTTCGTTTATTCAGATATCATGCTGGCAAAAACGCGGCTTGTCACAATGGTTATGATAAGTACAGATTAATATTTAGACAGTTACAGTTACGCCGATATAGAAAATCAGTTAGTTTGAAATTTAATTAGTTGTTTTTGTACAGTGCTGTAGGTATGACATTTCGAAAAACTTTATCCGGTGAAATTAAGTCTTGACTCCGAGGTCGGAGCGCGTAACCACTCCATGGTCGATGCTTAGATAGTAGCCGATATATAACATACTGGTCGTAAAATCGCTAAATAGCATGGAAAAACTCACGTCGCCATTTCAATGGAGGTACAGATCTTAGAACGGTTAGAGGCAATCTGATGAATATTCATCAGGATATTGTGACTTAAGACATTTTTTCATAGCAACGATTTGAGAAACTCAAACAATACTATTAATATTATTATTATTCGATGAAACGATAGCTAGTATTTGTAGTTAGTTGTTTTTTCTCTCGACAATTTGTGATTACAAAGATCATTAGCGTCGCCCTCTTCCTTCATCCAGTCTTGGGAACGCCACTGCTATAATGCGAGCAGTGGCGATATTTCGAATAATTGTAGAGATGGTGGAACGCCACAATAATGTGAAGTGTATTGAGTATTTCAGCCAAGGGCAGTAGCTACCCGCAAGAGTGATGTAACGCAATAACCCTGAGGGCAGATATTGGCCAGTAAGCTCACTCGACGATAGTTCCATTTCGACCAAAGACTGTGTAATTATCCCTCTTCAAATGATGAGTGGCCTCCAACATTAATAACCGACGGAAGTTCAATCTTATAAGATCGACGGCGTGATCGTCGAATTATGGCCGACAGAATATTAAACAAGCAGAGGCACTGCGCGTGCGTCATCAAATCCCACGTGACGTATACATTACGTTCGATTCGGATGGGCCGTGACATAACCTAAGCGTTATAGCGGAAATGGGAAAAGCAAAACTGGTGATTGCTTGAGCGAGAGGCAGCAGTGTTATGGCACAAGTGCATAAGCAAGGACGATAAACAGCCGAAGAAGACCTCGTTCTGAGTCTGGTTTAACAAAATCATTATTATCATTATCTCACAATTACTATTAATTACTATTTTCACTATTTATAAAAGCGATAATAATAGTTATTATTATTACCACTAATGCAACTCCACATACTTCTACTACTGCTACTAGTACTTCCACTACTATTTCCAGTACTAGTACTGCAGCTAGCATGCTACTATGATTTATAATAATAATTTTTATTAAAATCATTATCATCGTCGTCGTCGTTGTCATCGTTAGCTGAGTCACCGACAGGAAAAACGGTCTACGTATACATAGAAAACCTATAGACCTAGAGGAAAGCAATAGTTTAATAAGAATTGGGAAATAACACACGAGTTATAACGTTAAGACGTTAATAACGTCTTTATAAATCTTATAGGTTAATGTTCTTCGAAAACTATTGGCGAAATAGTGGCTGGCGATAACACATCTGAATGGGATGGATATGTGCCAAGAAATGCCTGTATAAGGCTGCATTGTTAACCCTGTGATTGACAAGCGTATTTTTCAACGACACTAATGACGCAGACTTTTACCTGTTCTCTAGAGCAAGGATGCCGGAATTCGCACATTGGTCATGCTGGACGAACAGGGAGGTTAGTCTCTCACCTTTCTACTGTTCAGCTCAAACACGCATGTGGAACCTATCTGAGGCTCCCATTGGAACCCGTGTTGATATGGGTCTTAATACTTAATACACTTAATAATGCCCCAAGCTGTCATAGGAGGAATGTCAATACTGTATGCCGGAAATTGTATGGTATGCTTCAATGACCTGAAATGGTTCAGCTATATAGATGCCATAGGTGGTGTGTAAGACTTTTGGCTCATACTTTGTAATATATTCATACTTGCTCACTCGTTCATCCGCTCAAACCAATCGTTCGGACGCTTACTGGTTCACTCAATCACTCAATCAAGTATTCAATCAAGCTCTAATTAAGTCACTCGCTCACCTTTTGACTAACCGACTGGTTCACTTACTTGCTGATCTATTTGCTTCTTTTGTTAATTACCTGCTTGCTTACTTACCCGTCAGAGCAACTGGACCGTATCGAAGAGGGAATGGACCAGATCAACCAAGACATGCGAGATGCCGAAAAGAACTTGGAAGGGATGGAGAAATGCTGTGGTCTCTGCGTTCTGCCGTGGAAAAGGTGAAGAACCACTCCGACAAAAGTCATTCATTGATTGATTCATTCGTTGATCTATTCATTCGTTCATTGATTCATTCAGCCATTCATTCATTCATTCATTCATTCATTCATTCATTCATTCATTCATTCATTCATTCATTCATTCATTCATTCATTCATTCATTCATTCATTCATTCATTCATTCATTCATTCATCCACCAATCATTCGTTCATTAATTCAGGCAGGCAGGCATCCATTCATTCGTTCGTTAATTCATTCGTTCGTTAATTCATTCATTCATTGATTCATCCACTAATACATTCATTCATTCGTTCATTCATTCATTCGTTCATTCATTCATTCATTCATTCATTCATTCATTCATTCATTCATTCATTCATTCATTCATTCATCCACCAATCATTCGTTCATTAATTCAGGCAGGCAGGCATCCATTCATTCGTTCGTTAATTCATTCGTTCGTTAATTCATTCATTCATTGATTCATCCACTAATACATTCATTCATTCGTTCATTCATTCATTCAGCCATTCATTCGTTTGTTCGTTCGTTCGTCCATTCATTCATCGTCTCTCAGAGGTAACTACGTCACATACACTCCACACAATATTCAGACGTCGATTTCTGTCATTATCTCCAACAAGTGCGTTTACGGGACTGGAGGCTAGCAACGTATAACACGCTGATACAGTGGCCAAACACGCAAGTGCGTCGCTCCTTATCAACGCGCTTCAGCCCTCCAGAGTTTAAAATAGCATGAAAAATTAGGTCTATTTATATCAGCGAGAAACGATGATGCTATAAAAAGGCATTGACTGAAGAATTGATCAAAATTCTAAAAATGCGAAGGCACCCACACGCCCTCTTCCCCCTCCCTCGATCCTAACCGTGAGTGTCGTAGGAATACTTGATTGGGTTTCTTTTAACGGATGACTCGTCATCTACAGGTCGAAGAATTTCGAGAATTGCTCCGAATACAACAGCACGTGGGGGAAATCGGACGACGGTAAGGTCAACACCGACGGTCCCAGGGTCGTGGTTGGAGACGGGAACATGGGGCCACAGGGAGGATTCATCACCAAGTAAGTCATCATCATTATCGTCATCGACGTCGTCGTCAGTATCATCATTACCATTATCTTCATACTATTGTTGTCGTCTTTGTCATCATTACTTTTATGATCGGCGCCGGTATCATCATTTACGTCAGCTTAATCATCGCCTTCGTCATCAATTTCATCATCGTCGTCTGTACCTTCATAACCATCATCTTATCATCATCATCTTCGTCGTCATCATCCTAATCGTCGACGTCACCATTATTATCATTATCCTACAGTCGTCGTGAAAGTCGTCATCACCACCTTTGTTGTCGTCGTTGTAATTGTCTGATACAGGGCTTCAATTGCGATACAAAGGCATCAACCTCTGGCGCTCCATAACCAAGCCGTAATCTGGTTAATAACCAGGAGATCCATCCGTAAGACATAGAGGCAGTCTGTGTTGGACATAATAGGGGCGTTTCACTAAAGGGCGCAACATAAATGGGTGATGATGACTGTTGTCTGTGGTAGAGTGACAAATGATGCGAGAGAGGAGGAAATGGAGCAGAACATGGGTGAAGTGAGCAACATGATCAGCAACCTACGTAACATGGCCGTCGATATGGGATCAGAGATCGACTCACAGAACAGACAAGTCGATAGAATCAACCAGAAGGTCGGTGATTAGCACTGATTGACATTTAGGATTGATTAGGATTTAGAATTGAATGGCATTTAGGATTGATTGGTATATAAGATTAATTGGCATTTAGGATTGATTAGGATTTAGGATTGATTAGGATTTAGGATTGATTGGCATTTAGGATTGATTGGTATATAAGATTAATTGGCATTTAGGATTGATTAGGATTTAGGATTGATTAGGATTTAGGATTGATTGGCATTTAGGATTGATTAGGATTTTTAATTCGGTTTTTTGTTGCCGACCGATATGCTCCCAATTTCAACATCGATGGCTGTGGGTGGAATCCCCTTCTTCTCTAAGTTCGCTCCCCTAAAGCAGGTCCGAACGACCAATGTCACCTCTCCTTACGATGTTGAGATTCTCCTCCAATTCACTGTATCCAACCGTCATTATCCAATCCAGCAGCAGCTGTCTAGGTCTCCTTCAGGGACGTCATTTGGGCGGTGGGCATAGGGCAAATACCCCTAAATTTGATGTCTCCAATCGCTTTATTAAAACTACCGTATTATAGCCTATTGACAATTTATAGATTTCACATAGATCGAAATCACATTTCTTGTACAAGTATAACTAAATTCATCAAGGCCTAATTTAAATTAAGTGACAATGTGCACACATTGTGGCTTGCAGTTTTGCACGAGTGAGTCAAATAGGAAGCTTAGCCACTTGGCCAAGTTTTGCCCCTTCCCTCTCTGAAGAAACTTGAAAGGAAGTCGCTGCTGTTAAGCGTAAATATCACTACAAGCTTTGGCATAATATAACAGTTCGCATTGAGAGGGCATCTGAATAGGTTGCACTGGAATAGCGCTATAAAAATTTGTAAATAGCATACAATGCATGACTGTCATTGACTTTCTACTGTAGACGACATCGAACCAGTTGCGTATAACGGAGGCCAACAAACGCGCCAACAAGCTGCTTAAGGACTAGAGCAAGGCTTCGTCCGAGGAGGACAAAAGAAGACATCGAGGGACAAACAGAGGACGGCCAGAGACCAGATTGACGGACGAGGACGCGTGTCCTCAAACGGCTTCACCGAGGCCACTGAGACGAAGGACTCTGGCTGTACTCTTCCTCTGCGTTAGTCGTTAGACTACCTACGAAACCTGTCTGATGTTGTCATAAGGATTTTCTTCAGTTTGTAACTGTGCTGTAGGATGACCCTGCCGGTGTGCCCATCGAGGTCCCATGTGGGACAGATATAAGACCACATGTGGGGATGTGGGGTCCATACGGGTCCCATGAATTATCATGGGCAAGCTGGCAGTAGAGTCGCGTCAGGATCTCGCGTGGTCACTCCCGGGAGCGAGATCTCGTGGTGGTTTGTCAACCTGGAGGGTATATCTCTGCAACAGAGAAAACAAGCATTCTGAATCGTTTCAAAAGTCTACTTTTGTATCCGTTGGCGGAATCAGAAGGGCGTATATATATAAAATATACATGTATATGTACGTACCACTACCGTAAACTTGATGGACTGATATTTTTGGCTTAGTTATCTACTTCCAAGATTTCTGAGTGTTGCAAGGCCACATTCGTAGGTCTCTTCCATGCTTATTGGGTCAGCTGTAGTGGACGCTATCGAGCAATGAATTCGCACAGTGGAGTCGTCCAATTATTTCATCTCTGATTTTAAAGGCCTTTAATTTGTATCTAGAATTTTGGTTGCACATTTGACGCTGCTTTCAGTCATCTGGTTTGCATAATACTTACTAGGCTAATATAGGTCAACATGAAGTAAATATCCAAGTTATACCTTCATGCCAATTGCTGTCACACTCTCGTGCGCACACGCAAATATGCTTGATATGCCTTATACTTAATAGGCTAGATGCTAGATAAGCGAAATGTTGATATGCTAATATGGCTACCTCTTCAATTTGCTAAAATGCCAGAAGCCGTTCACTCAAACTTACAAAGCGGCCATCTTTATTCAAACACATTACTAAGTCTTGGCTCCAGTCTCCAGACTTTGAAACACAAAGACGAAATCAAAGACTTTCAAAGATAACTGATCGGCGTATGCAAATCGCTAGTATTGAGAAAACACTGGGGACCCATCTTCGGCATGTTGAAAAGAACCGGCTCTCTAATTAGAATCGTTAATTTGCGTCTGGCAAGGCGAAACGAACCGTTCACACATCACTTGTAGAAAATTTCTTGGCACGAATGCTCGCAATTTATCTCGTTTTACCGTCATTCATGCTGTTCCCCGCGTTGTAGGCTACATGTATAGCAAATGCCGGCTAATTAGTTCTGTTGATATACTACATTATTTAGGCCTATTAAAAAATTCAGGCTTTGGTCTATTTGGCAGTGAAGTGAGTGTACATAGTAAGGTTGCTTTCCGTGGACATGCCAGCCAAGGGAACCGGTAGTAGAAAGGGAGTAGCGTAGTTCAATTGTCTAGTTCAATTGTTGTCGTGTCCGTTTTTTAGGTCAAAGATGAATTCCAAGATATCAATGATGTAGAGCAGTTCGCGACAATATCGACCTGCGTAGCTGAGTAATAGCAATAAAAATAATAACAATAATAATAATAACAATAATAATTATAATAATAATAATAATTACAACACTAATAACAATAATAACAGTAATTATGGTACAAATCTAAAAACTTATAAAGCGCAAGAGTTAAACCTCTCATGGCATGACAAAGTCAATGATAGAACCACAGCTGAACTTAAAATGTCGGCTCTCCTCATTTTATTCCTATTGAATTTCTGCAATCCATGAACGATTACATTTTTCTAACACTAGACTACTATAGGTTATATAGCCCATTCATTTATTATTAAAATGCTAAATATGATCTGGGATGTATAGGTGTCAACTGTCTAGCGTTAGACTTGACGGCAAAGGTAGTTCGACATATTTTATTTACACGCTGTTTACGTTTGGGAAACTTGATCGTTTCCGTTAAGCTGTAAATGTCTCGATAAAGTTTCGGATACTTTGCTTATCGTTTGTAATTCGATAACCACGTGATTATGACACTGAAGCTGATGACGTTTAGCACCGGCAATGAACGCTTTCGCCGCCGGAAGTGACATTGCAGGTGGCACACATTTTTGTCAATTTTATATTATAGATGTAAATCGGTCACAGGTTTATTTTTAAGCTGCAATGTACTTTTTGCTCTTAAAATATATGCTATTTGACGAGATTGTGCGATAATAAGATTTCTCATGTTCAAAACTTACAGGTATGTTTTAATTCTTGATAACTGACTCTAAATATATTTTAGGCATTTGGCCGCTCTGCAGATATCGTATATTTTGACCTTGACGTTTCAAGATTTTCCAACTATTTAATTATGATGGAGCATTGGCTAATGATATTATATATTATAATCCCTAATATACTACTGTTGGCTGTGTTTTCTCTGTTAACTGTGAAAGTATTCTAACTGTAATTTTCAGTTAATCCATTCTTTGAGGGTTTCCCAACACCGTCCATTCAAACGCGTCTATTGTGCAGCAATTTCTTTTAATTGCTGAGTCATATCCAAAATGTTGCATAAGCAATTAAGCACGGCATTTGAGAACACGAAATGTTTGGCGAAAATATATTCATTCATGGTCAAATCCTAGAACAAATTTGGCTGCGCTGGCTAATTTTTGAAGGAGATCATTGATGCAATTAAAATAGAGAGACTTGAAACAGTATTCAGATTATCAAACAGGTTTTCCCTAAAGGGTTTACCTCGCTGTATATAGAGCTATTAGGCCAGTGTGTGCTTAGCTTTTTGGCTAGCTTTGGAAACTTTTCAGATGAAAGCCAGGGCGGATTCAATTAAAAGTTCGTGGAAATCTCAAATAATTATTACAACATCGTCGTGTCCTCGTTTCCGACATCTTCTTCGGAGTGACTTTGTGCGCTTCTATTTTTAGCAAACAAACAATAAAAGCAACACTAGCTGTCGTATGTTTCGCTGCGGTGAAGAGCGTTTATTCTGCTCCTTTACAAAGCTTGGCGCTATATGCGTGTAATTACAACTGCGCGTCGAAGCATTGCTGGAAGGTCGTAGATGCCCCTTAACACGCTTTGTTGTAAAGGATTGCGCGTGGATTGCTTGTTGAATTGTTGCATGAAACGCGATAGCCTACTCGACGACATTTTACTCTTCAGCGGTTGCTGCTACTGCTGCAATTCAGCATCCACATCTCCAACCAGCTGACATCTAGCGGGAGCGCGTTATTATCGTAGAACGGGTTGAATAAAAAATGAATGTGTACTTGCTTCAATATCATGTATCGTATCGACGTTATGAATGTGGAAAAAATTGATCATGTTTTGTGCAAAGTTTCTCTCTTTTGAGTCATTTTATATTGGTCTGACGAGTGCTAGAAAATCACGAAACAAATTTGCAACATATTATTTGTCGAAAATCTATTTTAGGAGAAAAAAAGCGTCACGCGAGAAAAAATATCCTGGATGAATAGTTTGTAAAGCATCAAAGTAAATGTAGGTTACACGTTTTTCTATATAATGACTCCATGGCCTGATTTTCAATGACCTGATTTTCAATGACCTGATTTTCAATGACCTGATTTTCAATGACCTGATTTTCAATGTCCTGATTTTCAATGACCCGATTTTCAGTGACCTGATTTTCAATGTCCTGATTTTCAGTGACCTGATTTTCAATGACCTGATTTTAGATGACCTGATTCTCAGTTACCTGATCTTCAATGACCCGATTTTAAATGACCTAATTTTAAGTGAGCTGAAAGTCAATGACCTGATTTTCAATTACCTTACTTCAATGACCTGATTTTCAATTACCTTATTTCAATGAACTGATTTTCAATTACCTTATTTCAATTACCTGATTTTCAATTACCTTATTTCAACTACCTGATTTTCAGTCACCTGATTTCTTGGACTTAATTTCAATGATCTGACTTTAAATTACCTGCCATTCAATTAGGCCTGTCACTGATCATAGTTCTAAATTGCTCACCATATATACATCAACTCAAAGGCAAAGAGAGATGGATGGATGGATGGATGAATGGATGGATGGATGGATGGATGAATGGTTATTTAGGTGGATGGAACGACAATGACGTCAACATCAGCGTCATCGTATTTAATACAATAACATTTAGTTCATTTCCATTCGCTAGGTGTCGCAATATACACGGTGTTCATTTATCGCGATTGATTTTGGTTCATTTTTGATTCGCTAGGTGGCACAATATATGCGGAAAATGGAGAAAAGGGTGGATGAGATTTGCTTTTCCTCCATTTTGCCCTCACCCTCCTTTTTCTTCATTTGCTCTCAGCCTCCTATTTATTCATGCAGCCCCCCCAACCTCCCTTTCCTCCATTTTATCTTCACCCTCCCTTTCCTCCATTTGCTCTCTTCCTCCCTTTCCACCGGTTTTTCCTCACCCTCCCTTTCTTCCATTTTGCTCTTAATAAAACATACATTTCTAGTCTTTCAACAGTTTATTGAGTAGGTACTGGACAGCTTCTTAAATTCAAAGTATGTGGGTGCATTTCGAATACTAATTGTCCCTTTATTATAAAAGTTTTGTTTTAACATAGCGTGTTATTGAACCAGTATAGAAGGCCTGGTGTTTGTCATTCTAATACATGAAGTTGAAGTAAGCCTGTAACTAATGTCTGTCTTACAGCAATTTCACAAACTTTGTGTGGGTGTGTGTGGGTATATTTTTAGTGATAGTAGGTCTAGCCAGTTAGCACTAGCTAGTAGTTACAGAAAAGTGAAATCTAAAATGTTTTGTAAGTAATATTCGTGGTTGGTGTGTGCCTATCCTTGAGATTGAGCATTGAGAAGCCCTGTTGCACAGTATGATTATTATCCTTGCAAGGCCTGCTGCCCCAGTACTGCCACTAAAAGTCGGCGACTATGATCGTGGCAGTTCTACGCTATCGCTTTCAAATCGTTCAATCTGAAAGTAGGCCTATCAGCTTGTTATAAAATGTGCAGCCAACTGAAGCGTTTCTGATTAAGTTCCCACTGAAATAGCGCTATAAAAATTAGTTATCACATCATAAATTATAGTTTCGGCGAAATTTATGAATGATTCAATCTGCTTCATGTTAACAAGAGCTAGTCGGGCGGTGCAGTTATAATACTAATACTAATAGTAAAAATAATAATATTATTAACAATAATATTAATAATCGTCTGATTTCCAACTGACAAAATCCGCAGTATGATTACAAATTTACAATCACAGTATTAGCGAATGATAACAAGTTATTACAGCCTTACTTTACAGGAGCCGAATTTAACCGTAGGCAGCCATGCATGGCGCTCATTACGTTATGCATTGCATTTAAGCAGATGCCGCCGCCTAGCGAAAAAAGGATTAGTCAACCTTACTGGGGTACGGGTCTCGAACTCAATTCCTCAGCTCTGCGCCCCAGTTTGTTCACTTTTAGCCTGCTCTATGGCTTCCCAGAGACGGGCTGAAGCCTGCAGCATAGATCCTGCTGCACCACGGTCTTCGGTCTATCATTATGGAGGGCTTTCTATCTCGGTAAAGTGATTCAAATAAATATATATATATATATATATATATATATATAATGATGACTAGTCTATAGATGCTTATATAGTTGAAAAGGAAAGAAGTATAGGCTAGTTAACATGGGAGACCCATGGATAAGGAAGCTGAGATATGCGCATATTCATCAGTTCTCTTCTTTGGAATAGAGATGGGGATGAGAACACAGCTAATGTGGATGGGAAAGACCCACGGAAATGGATTGGGAACTTGGGATGGGAAACAAAGTTTTGTCCCCACGTGTCACTCTACAATGCGACCAATATTCCAATAAGCCGATCAACAGTACAAAGGACCAGGTAAAGGCGCCCTATTTTGGCTAGATGCCAGATGAGCAAGATTCGAGCAACAAGGCTAGAGCAAAGCCTTAGCAAAGACGGTAGAGTCGTAGACTAAGATCTGACACTTCCTATCTCCGCTATGTATCTGAATGTTCACGTCACCTACCGTGGAATCGATTGTCGTTGCTACGATACCAATAAGATACCACTTACCCAGTCGCTACGTGGCGAGGCTGGCGTGGCGAATGGAGGAGTGATTTGTATGCTTTGGCCACCACACAAACCAAATACACAGTGTGATATGAAGTGTCATATCTTAGTCTAGTCTACGACTCTACCATCTTTGGTCTTAGCTAAGTAGCATTGGATTTTAACTCAGTTAGGCTACTTGGACAAATTTAGGACTCAAATCTGCACCCTATCTAACGTTCAAGCTGTGAAACATAGGCGTTTCTCTCTTCGTAACCCTCCAATGTTTCCACTTTCGAAGTTAATGTGACTACTCATCTTAGATTTTTTCAGCAGTCAAGATTTTACAAATCCGACGTGGGTCACGTGGCTAGCAATTTATAACGATAACGCTGTAAATTTCGAGGAAGTGTTGGAGATTATGATATGGATTGGTTGAGCTATCAAAACGCAGCCTCCTTCCTCTCATTGTGGATTTGTGTACAGAGAGCCAGAAGCAAGATCTATAGACGGTTGTTCGTCAGCTCCGTAGCAAGACATAATCGTATTTCGACGAAATATCGTCATTCGAAGGTTAAGTCCTAATTTTAAATAGTATTGTGTATCTTTGATATGTGTTAAAAGGTGTTGATAAATTGATTTAACGAGCAACTCCGCGGAAAACGTTTCCTGACCTGCTAGGTATCTGTCGAATATAGTCTGTTGTTTCTGTATTGCCGGTCGGTTGTTAAGACAAAATTCAGCGAGATCAATTTTACGTTGATTTTTAGTGTATAGTAACTATGTTAGCTGAGACCTTGTTTAGCGTAATTATTTTGTTTATTCTAAAGTGTGGCGTAATTGTTTGCGATTCACTGCACGCATGGAAAAACGTAGTTGAATTTTAAAGCAGCAGCGTAACTTATTAAATTTAAATAAAATTTGGCTTAACAAACTTCAATAAAATTTGGCTGTTAAAGATAAAAATGTATAGTAAAGAGATGAAGTTGGTAACAGTGATGCTGACAATAATGAGGCACTGTGTCTCTAATAAAAACAATTATTTTGCTAATTTGATATTTAAATACTTTGTAGCTGGATAACCATTGACTGCATGTTCATTGATGGCACCCATGCACGTTGAATAACGGTTTCAACTTACTGATGTAGCCTTCCAATCACAGGAGGCTTCACTTACTTGAAGTGCCAGTTAATTACTTATGATGAAAACTATGCCATGTGCTGTTAACATCAAACTTTAGTTTATATATTCTACTTTCATTGTAAAGATGAGAAAGCTTTTAATCCGACGCTTTAAATTATATTAATGTCTGTGTTTAAATTGATTTGTGTTTCAATGTAAACCTAGAAACAAAATAATAGGGAAAATGATAATATTCTCAATACATCTTTAATTATGTTCGTAGCTTTAATAGAATATTCACATTGGATACGTCATTTTAATGCATTTTTGTGACAGCTCAGCTAGATATCATGTCCATAATACAAATGTTCGCTGCATTGTCACATATTTAAATTGTTGCCATGATTCAAAGTTCTGATTCTTGAGGAGTCAAATTAGCATTGCCGTATTTCACCGACATATAATTCTGTTTCTGTTTTGTTCAGAAATGTCTGATATTAAGGACGACAAAATGGACGACGACTCCAAGTACGGAGGATGCGAGGGACCAGATGCGATGTACGTAAAACTGATATCTTCCGACGGCCACGAGTTCATCGTGAAAAGAGAGCACGCCCTCACCTCTGGAACCATCAAAGCAATGTTAAGTGGTCCAGGTAATTTAAACAACTGCTTACACTACATACGATTTTCGATTAGCGATTTAACGTTCTGCAGAACTCAGGAGTCACTCGTAGCCATTGTGAACCGGCAGTGGACTAATTCTAAGGTTTTTTACACTGGTTTCACTTATTGTGCTCATCGATTGATGCCTTTTGCTTTATAAGGTTCTGGTGATAATCACAGTTAATTATAATGGTGATTTAGAAGTCAAATTCAATCAGGTTAGAATCGTTAATGTGCTTTGTTCACCTGTTTTTTGTACCCTGGCCTTTGTTAAAAATCTTCTGTGTGATTAAACTTCTTGCAGTGAATCCCAAGTTGAATTCGATATTGAACGATTCTGTCAAATGTGTTGCCATGAAGTAATTGCAGCTTTGAAGACTATGTTATTTATTGTATTATAGGACAGTTTGCAGAAAATGAAACCAACGAAATTAATTTTCGGGAAATACCGTAAGTGCAAAATTCGTTGACTGGCTTCCAGTATTTTCTGAGAAAAACGATAAGTGTCAGTTGTATGTAACTTATTTCATTAAAAGAATAGGGTAGCCCTATTAGCAGGACCATCGGTCCCATTACCTTCTCTGTTCTTCCCACTCCTGTTGCTAATCAATGAATGCATTTAACTAACATGATCGCTTGTTGGATCAATAAAACATATTGATTGACTGATATAATTAACAAGCTGGATGTGAACAGCACATGTCATAGTTTTCATCATTAGTGATTGGCATTGCTTCACAGTGTATTGAATGCTGTGAAATAGTTGGGAGATGGTTTTTCGAGATGAGCAGAATGTTTGGTCATTCGTAATTACAGTAAGTGCATTAAAAGTCTTGATGCTGTAAGTGACAAAGCAATTCGGTCGCACTTGGAATGTACTTGCCAAAGCTGCAGGCAACTAGTAAAGGATTTAAAGCTGTTTTTTCGTATGTACTAAAACACTTGATATAATGCCTTTTAAGGATATCTGGACAGAACTGTACTCATGTCCTAAATATCTGTGAATGTTGTTACCCGATCACTTAACAGAAAATGGGTAAGTTGAGGCTATGCAGTCATTTGCAGAAGAGCTACACATTTACAGTTAAGTGAAGCAGATGACATTGGTTTGGTTAGGGGATAATTAGAGAGCTGTTGTTTATAGAAGGGTCTAAACATTGACCAATACTAGTTTTGGGCCAGCTCTTTAAGTTATTCACCTGCACCAAGGAATGTGATTAGAGGACATTCGATATTTGTGGATAGTTGTGAATGGTTATTTAGAATTGTCAGTTTTTATCGAAATTGGAGTGTTTCAACAATGGCCTGATGATTTTCAGCATATAAGTCGTTTGTTAAGCATTTTATGCTGATCACAGCAAGCACGAGAATAGTATAAGAGGGCAATTATATTAATAATGACTTAATTTATTACATGAGAGCTCTGTAGAAAGGGAATTTCATCTTTCTTTAGGCCTTACACGTCACTTCTGTTTGTTTTTGTGCTTTCTAGTTCACATGTGCTGCAGAAAGTATGCATGTACTTCACGTACAAAGTTCGCTACACAAATAGCTCAACGGAAATTCCCGAATTTCCCATTGCTCCGGAGATCGCCTTGGAGCTCCTCATGGCAGCCAACTTTCTCGACTGTTGAGGTCGATCTGTGGATCGACTGATGCCCGCCAGCTAGATACGCATAACCGGGATCTCCTACCCGAGAACAAGTTAAAGATTTGTGTTTGCTTTGGTTGAAATGTTTAGGAGATCTTTTAACGTGTTTTTTTGTTTAAAAAAATTTTGAAAATCTTGCAATTCCTTTTCGACGTTCTATACAATGTTATAGTTGGAATTTTCAGTTCAATTCTTTGGGTGTACGACTTCTGACGTTGTGTAGCTGTTTGAGTGTGTGGGCTTGAGAATTGTGCTGTTCGTTTAGCCATCTATACCACGACAACACCGTGGACGATTTGTTACTGCGTAGAAATTACAAGATGGTCGCAATGGATTACTAACTTGGCTGTGGCTTTGCTGTGTGAAGTCTAAACTTCTAACATCATCAGTACAACGTGTATGACTGCTTTCCAAACATAGCTATGTAGTTTTAATTCTCTGTTGTCATATCAATCAAATTAGAATTCGCCTCTGAATAAACTGATGCTAAGGCAGGAACATCAATGTGGTTTTCAGAAGCTTTTTCGTCGTTGGGCCCCAGTTGCGGCCTCTCAAAAGCGAACTACACATGTTTCTTGTCAAGGGAATTCGGGTGGCTCAGAATTCTGCGATAAAATGAATGTGGATGAATCTGTTAAAACCAATTTCATGTCTCTTAACCCTCCAAAACCATTTCACTTATTCACTACAATATTGATTATATTGAATGCACCCCCGAAGTTCAAAATTGCACACTCGACCACACAGCAGAACATTGATGTTGCGATCTCCTTTATTGAACATGGCACAATTTCTGAGACATCTGCTGTTTTTCATTAAATTTATTTATAACTGTCTAATTGCTGTCAAAATTTAACGTGTGACTAAATGAACCTATCCCAAGTTGTGTTACTGTATTGTGGTATTTAATAAATAGAATATGCTTAGACAGCATTTCTGCTTTTTCTCTGCTACTGATGTGCTCTAATCGGCTAAGGGCACATCCATATATTACGTACACAAAAAGTCGGATTTTCGAAACCCCTCCACCCTGTTGCACTGCGCACATTTCGTGGACCCATCCTTTATGCGTACGTACATCTGAGCTCTACCCCTCCCCCCATTGCAATGGTAAATTAGCTAACAGCATGTATAAGACATTGACTTTACCACAGGCTATTTATTTTTGCTAAGCATCATATATAACGGTTTAAATTTGCTAACTGTTACGAAGAAATAAAACGCTAACAGCACTTGCATTTTACAAAATTTTAATGCTGCATAAATTTGATTAAGCAGGAATATCATCTGTGATTGTGTTTACAGTTCTGACTTTAATATTCTGTATTGTGGACGTCGTAATTAGTTATATTTGTGTATTTACATAGTTACCGAACCTCTTCCCCCACCATATGCATTTGTACGCAAAATCGCCCAAATTCGAAACCCTCCACCTCTAGCTGCATACGTAATATGTGGATGGCCCCTAAAGAGGGTTCAAACCCAAGACATAGTACAGCAATGCTCACTTCATGACCCATTTTAACTTCTCCATTTCACATGTTTGTATGAAGTTGTTGCAGAAATCTAAACCTTAGGCCTATGACTATTTTAAAAAAACTTAAAGTAGCATAGAAAGAGTCTGTGTGCAGGGAACATTGTTCATCGTTAAAATAAAGGACTAATTAGAAGATTAATAAATTAAATTAACACCAGGTGCCATTGACTGAACGATTTTGGCGAGGGTACCTTGTTATGTATCAGGCTATTTATATAGCGCCTGAACCTCTCGATGGCGATATGATAAGTGGTTATGAAAAATGTAGGGAACCACTGATTCAGTTAGAGTTAAGTAACCGATCTAAAGCAGGGATACTGAATAACGTTGGGCATTGTTTGGTTATTTCAATAAATCGTGCAGTAAAGTTATATAAGCTTACACTACCAGCAAAGGAAATCACGATACAGAATTCAGACAATTACCTTTTGCTCTGCTAATATATACACACAAGTTGCAATAAAATCCACAATGGAAAGTTCTCAGACAGTTTGGCACATGGTAAACATTTATAACAAAATATCACATTGGAGTCACATCTACAAAAAGTGGTTTTAAAGATGTGCCATGCATAAAAATACCACGTGTGTATAGTAGTGCATCAAGTTTGGACGGCTATGAATATCTCTAGACATCTAGAAACATCTGCGATGATGTAATATTTTTTAAAAGTTAATTTTAATGTCGTCTTTTTATGTTAAGAGGTATGTATTTGTCAGAATATTCGTAGAATACTGTTTGCAGCTTACTTGCTATATATAGCTAGGTGTCTCGAAGAGCTATACTGGTCTGTGATGTTGAACTGTAGACAGTTCTTACATAGACGATCAAAGCAAATGTGTTGCTGAGCTATCTGAAGTTTGACGAGATTTCGGTGAGAGATGATTGTAAATAGAGCGTCCAGTGCATAAGTTTGACTTCCTGTGCAGGAAGCATAATGCTGTGCATAGATGATCAACTTCTGTTCCATTGATGGTCTAACTAGTAAAATTGACCTCAATACTAAGATCTTAACACCGATACAATGCCCGGGTTGCCACTGGGCGCGTTAACGGTGTTGCCAGAAGAGTGGTTGCAACAGAGAAGTTGTCAAATCTCCTGCTAATGTTATGTCTTTGTGTATTTAGACTGAACTCGTTTGTGTCGCAAAGGCTTCCGACTCCTATAGCCTCGATCGCTTAACAATGGGTCGGCCTGCCTTTCAAAATTAACATATTTCATGGAGTCCTTTTTAAGGCTTTTACCAATGCTCGGCAAATACACTCATGATTAATCTCAATTGCTTAGCACCGAGCTTTAGAGAAGTATTTGATAAGTTTTGACTTTACAATTGTGATAATAATGCAATTAAAAAAATTTTATATTGCCATTCTTACAATTAGTTAAGAATAGCAAAACCGTCTTCATGGTGCAATTGCAGTTATATTGCAGAGCAAGGGTGCGCAAAGGACTTGCTGAAGGTCAATGCATGGTAACTCCTCGGACGAGGATTGAACCACACTCTCCGCAGTACAGGCTGACCGCTCTGACGAATTGGCCATAGTGCTACCTCTGAAAACTCATTCACAAGCAGGATATCTCAATATTAAAATTTTTTAACATATTTCAAAGGCTAGGTGTGGAAGAGTTTCTATTGACCTTTGAATATAATTAAATAATGTTAATTATATATAAATTATTCAAGACTTAAAAATAAATATATGCATATACAAAGATAGTCAACACCAGCAGGCAAGGTAAACAGCATTTTCAACATTTATAAGCACTTAAAACGAATATGCCCCAGCAGTTCAGAATAACAGAATACCGAAGTTGGGCTTAACTCACAAAAATGTGTGCATAGATTGCAGACACTACAGAGAACCAACGGGGTTTAAAACTGCATGCATACGTGGTGTTTTTGTTCTGAAAGTTTCATACCCCTTTAAAGGGATGCACTGATGTTGAGCTACAAAAATTATCATTGGCATTACAGATGCACAAACATATGCCGTACAAAGATAGAAAATTAGACTTGACTACCATTACATTTAAACAAATTATTGACATGATCAGTGTTCAATGTAAAACTCAAGAAAATCAACTCAGTGTGCAGTAAGTCGGCTACAGTAATCGATTTCATAAAAGGTACATAACTTCAGGTCTTTCTGAAAAACAGACAGATATATCTATATTAAAAAAAGTAGAGCTGGCAGATATTAATATTCATTATTTTCAATGCAGTAAAATTGAAACGAGGCAGCAGCAGTCGTCTCCAAGTGCATTCCATGTCTACTTCGACTATGCAACATCACTGCTCGATTACATTCACTCTGCATGGAGTGAGCTTGCCTACTATGCATGAACATGGAATGCACCCTTGAGTCATGACGTGCATGCAGAAAATATGCTTTGCAGGCTTGAAACGTTATACAGACACACAACATGTAACGAACAAATAGATAAATGCGGCAGCGTTAAGTTAATATTCTTAACCAGCTAATCAGTTCCACCGGACTTTCTCTTCCAAACGCTCCCTATTCTTTTCTAATGCTGTCCAGCTTATACCAAACACACAGACCTGGAAAACATCTTTGCAATCTGTCGGACATTCTTCACATTTTCAGTGATTCATGCCAGACATCAACCAAATTATCTCAATTTTACAAGCAGCAATTTTATACATAAATAATTGCAAATAATTACAAGACGTAAAAGCTGTACACCTCAAAACGAAGTTAGAAAGACATACAAGAGGTCTTTTAAGCAAGGCTCAAGGTAAACGGAGAATGATGGGACATATCGCAACAGACATCAAGCCTAAGACTGTAGAGCATCTGGCAGATGTTTCTTCTTTAAAGAACTTGTTCTCAGACGAGTTTTTCCTAAAGACTCCTCCATTTCCACTCTCTCGAGTAATGTTCTGCAGCAAGTCGTCTCTCAAAGAGTCGATCTTTAAAATAAATAGCCAACATCGACGTTCCCAATTATGACAGAAGATGAAAATGTACAGACCCGGGAATGACAGAGAACATGCATAATGGTTGCAAAGCTATGAGTCCAACCAGAATCTTGGGTGGGGTTCTATCAAAGCCAAGAACCAGAATATGGACTAGTCCGTCACCATGGCAGCATCAGAATCTTCCATTTTGGCTGGGAAGGGGTGACAACTAGATGTAGGAAGTCTAAATCCATGAGTTCTAAGCACAAAATTAATTACAACCAAGAAATCACAATCCGGACACTTTGGCATCCACTTTTAGGCTAACAGTCCAACACCTACAAAACAAATCCAGAACATTCAAGTTACCAGCCAAAACGATTTGATTTTAAAATAGTTTTTTAAATTCTCTGAAAATACACGACTATCGCATTCTGGAGTCTGCATGACTTGGGCAAACCGGAAAATAAAAGAATTTTTCAATATACCTCATACATGTACAATCTTTAAAAGTGTTGCAAATCAATTAATGTAAATCAAAGCATCTACCCAGAGTCTTGTTAAGATATCTGTTCATGGCATATAACGTCTTTAAATGGCTAATTTAGATTTTTTATATACATTAATATATTTACATAATTACATATATATACATATATACATAAGCAGTCACATCACAACAACAAAAAATTCAATTTTTAACGACCTCAGTCGCTATTGGTAACGCAAGGGCAGACGAGTTTGTAATTTTGTTACAACAGTTGATATGATCTAATAATTTCTTTTGGACCAGCACATTAATGCTGCTCATGGCAGCAGTCAATGGGGGTCAGTGTCAGGTAAAGCATCATCGAGCAAGCGAGTCAGAGACCAGAAGGGCAGTTCAAGCAGCCTATGGAGGAAATTAGTTCTGCTAAAGATGCAGAGGCGGCGATCTTCCAATGAGAGGGATAAGAAATGTGGTGGACAAACATATAATGTGTCCCTTCTTTGTAAAAGGTGAGAGGGACCTGTCCACCTCCCCCCCCCCTAGATCGCCGCCCCTGTAAAGATTAATTGTTAGTAAGGAAGTAGGCGACCTTTTTTAGTGCAGTTGAGACCTTAAGTTGAAAACGCAATGTACGTACACAGTCAAGACTAATATATAGTTAGACCGGATGCTCACAATTTCACAAGCATCGGTCCATATCAAGCTTTCTTGTTGTTTTCTGTGGATGACTGCGATTGTTCGACTCGATTGTCTGGCAGAAGAACGTTCCTGATCGGTGAACCAGTCTTATCGGCATCAGACGGGGAGCCATTGCACACAGAGGTATTGTATTCCTCCATCGCAAGCCGACATTTTTCTTCGAACATCTGACGTAACTGATTCTCAGTCTAAACCAGAAATTCAATGAAGAGATGCCGAAATTATTGGCCATTCTAGATGAATGAAATTTAAATTGTAAAAATTATGTATAAAAAATATGCTTTTAATACCCAAATGTAATTCCACTATCTCTTAAATTTTAGGCACTCATGACTTCTACGATAAATTCCGGATCCAAACCTTTGCCAAATACGTAGCAGAAAGCATGAACTTGTAAATAGAACTGATTTAACTTTTAATGTATTTTGTTTGGAGCCACAATATTGTACAATATCTCACTTCTGGCCTTTCAACTGTCCTCATCCGATGGCCCACTGTTACTAAACATTTGTGAGACTCATCAATTCAAGTAGTTTCCTGAAACTTGTATTCATCTTCCAATACAATATCAGTTCACATAGTTTCCTGAAACTGGTATTCATAATTGCAATACAATACAATGCCGTACAACTACCTTAAAACCAAAGTTCAGAAGTACACCCGACCATGAGCGACAGAGTAACTGCGAATGAAGAGCCTACTCAACTCAAGGTCTTGCAGGCTGGGTGCTCTAAGGCATATATATTTTCAGTTTATTTGGCAGCAGAAATTTCAGTCCACCTATGAATATTCAGTTCATCTATGAATATTCAGTCTATGAATATTAAGTCTACCAGAATGAATTTACAGGTATTTCTTACCTGACCATAGCTTTGGGTGATTTGATCAGCCAGCGACGTGTACAAGGCTTGCATTTCTGTTGTAGAGCGTTCAAATATGTCCTTCAGCTGTGCGTCAATACAAACCATATTATGGTTACCTTACTAATTAAAGAACTAGACTTACTTGACGGACAGGCTATCAATGACTGAAGAATATGCTTCATGTGAGATTGACACTTGCAAAGAGAAATTGATTTTAATCTGATAAGTTATGAAACATGTAAAGCATTAAAAGCAGTTATTTGTTCAGAATAAAAAAATTAAATCGATCGTCAACAACGATAGTGATTTATTAATCTGAAATTCTTGTGTCGTCACAATCGTGAATAAGCCAGTGCACTGCACTTGGTTTTAAGTAGCACTTCAAAAATTTTGAGATTATGATAACTCATCCACTGTTTGCAGTCCAGCAGTGCCAGTCCCGAGCGTGGATAAAGGAGGACGGCAATACTAATGATCTTTGTTATCAAACAGTGTCGTTAAACTGCAACTAACTAACTGAGATCACGATAGTATAATCATGATACATTGCTAGTAAATGCATGATACCTATCGTACGATACACACAGGCCAACAAACGCTCGAGACGAGTAAAACACCCCTTTTAAATCATAGTTTCCAGCCGTTAATGAGATCTTCTGACTGCCGTTGCCGCTGACGTCATCCTCTTTCTTTCTCCATTCTTGGGACTGGCACTACCAGAGTACAGGCAGTTATGGAGTATTTGAAGGAGCACACACAAGCACTCACCTTCTGCCTTTCCTGGACAGCAAGACTGATATACTTCTGCATTGCTTCTCTTCTTACTCTGTTAAAAAAGGAATTTAATTGGGTCAGTTCAGAGTGCTTCTATTCTGCACTATAACACTGCAGAGCGATTACTAATCATAATATATTCGTCTAATCAATTCAAATTGACAGACTGTCTGCAGTGATAACATGAAACAGTAGGAACATCTGAGAAGTTAAATAAGGGTCAATTTTTCTAACTGTATGGTAGCCTACTTGGTTCCAATAAGAACCATCCTACGGTTGATCATTTTACAATCATCCGAAGGAGTGGAAGGATGAGTCAATTTCACGGGCCAGTGGGTATCGAAGCCAAGACCGTTTCTACTTCTTGGCTGTGTTTTACTATTCAACTATCACATAGAAACACCTAAAACTGATCTTCATTTATATTAAAAGAATTGATTGACTTAATGCAGCAATTATCTAACTTATTCAGAACCATTGGATCCAGTGATTGAATTGTCGGGGATGGTTGGGAAGGTTCAACCCCCCCCAGATCATTTTTCAACCCTGCCAGTTAATTATAAAAAATTACCTTGGGGCAAAGCAAACCCCTCAGATCAACTCTCAGTGGCCTAATGCATTTTAACACGACGAAGAATCAAGTTCGTGCGCTGAAAACCCACAGTTACCCTCTACAATATAGCATATTATGCCAGTTTCAGAGTTGTAAAAATTCTGGTTGGGACATCTAAAAATTTGTCAACCCCCCCATTTCAAATTTGACAATTCAGACCCTGATTGGCTGATGTCAAGTTTCTAAGGTTCTATGTTGATAGATGATTCGTTATGGTATTCACTGGCTTACTTTCTTGAAGATCAGCTGCAGTTTTTAATTACCTTATTGACAGCAGGACTAATTGAGTAGATAAATTGATCACAATTACTGACTAACCAACAGGTTTGCTGGTCAATTTACTGGACAACTACCTAACTGAGAGTCTGCCACAGACAGATGACTGGCATTCTAAATGACCGACTTGCATTCTAAATGACTGACTTGCATTCTAAATGACTGACTTGCATTCTAAATGACTGACTTGCATTCTAAATGACTGACTTGCATTCTAAATGACTGATTTTAATTCTAGATGACTGACTGGAATTCTAGCTGACTGACGGAAATCTTAGCAGAGTGACTGACCGGAATTCTAGCTGTCTGACTGAAATTCCAGCTGCTTGACTGGAATTTTAGCTGACTGTTGGAAATTCTAGCCAAGTCACTGACTGGAATTCTAACTGACTGACTGGAATTCTGACTGAATGACTGGAATTCTGACTGAATGACTGACATTCTAGCTAACTGATATTCTAACTGATGGAAATTCCAGCTGAGTGACCGACTGAATTCTAACTGACTGGAATTCTAACTGACTAACTGAATAGGTGAAAAGTAAGAAGAAAGCTACAAAGCCGAGAGACGTGCCTTGCCAACTCATTCTTATCCTTATGTCGCTTTGCGAGCGTCTTCATTTCTTCCCAGTTCTGTGAATCCACTTTCTTTTTGACTTCGGCCACTTCCTTCTCGTAGACTTTGTTCAGCTTCGCCAAATGGCCTTCCTTGCTCATGTTGAGCAGTTGCTCGAGCTTAGTGCACTGGAGTGGCAGACCGGATAGCTCCAGGTCCAGTTCCTGTCTCAGCTGTTCTTGGCAGAGTGCTAACATTTCGTTCTTGTGTCGTACCACAGTCGCTTGAACCTGTCAAAGAAGATAATGGTATTCACGTAATTTAACATATGTCAGCGATTCCCAACCTAACTATTTTTGTTGTACCCCAAACTAAAAAACTATTTGTGTGCATACCAACAACAGAAAAACTTGTGAGAAACGTTCTTTGTTAAGTTAATTAATTAAAATAGATTATTATAATTAGAATACTGTTATATTATTAATGAATTATGCTAAACTTATCATACTAATTTTTTTAAATGTACACTTTGTACAGTACAGTAGAGTACACAATTAAAGTCACTATCATCTGTTAGCCAGCTAATTATGCAGCAACCTTGTTTAAACATGGCTACCTAAAATGAATGATCTGTTAACATTTGTCGAGAAATAACTTACCGCTCACAGCGTACAGTCAATGTACTCGTTATACCTCAGTTGGCTACGGGTGCAAATGGATCAAAACCATGACATGTAAATTGCTGATAGAAAAAAATCTGTGAAGGCTCATTTGATGATGAAGAATGAGAAAGACGAGATCATTAGGTCATAGTTTGAGGAAAAAAGAAGCGAATTTATAGGCAGAAATAACAAGATGGTCTTCCTGTTGCTGGGCATCATCATTGTAATACTCATTATAATTATTTCATTATTATAATTATTAATATTAATTGCTATTTATTATTATTATTGCTATTGCTATTATCATTATCAATATTAGACTATTATTGCTATTATTATTATTAATCATTATTATTTATTTATTATTACTATTATGAAGCGGCAACTGCGCAGCCATCAGTGATCGTCTTTTCTGATGCAATGCAGGCAATGTCTGTGATTGGCTATTCGTGGCTGTGGAATAATGAATAAACTAACATCCGGGAATTCGGAAGAGTAAATTTGAACGTATTAACACCGAAAAGATCATCTGAAATAATGCTATTCAGTCAAAAATCTTCTTTGATCATGTGTTATTTTAACTTATTTATATTGCAAGTTCTATGTACTAAGTCAATTTATTTGTTAACAAAAACAAGCGCGACTGCTGATTTGTACTCCAAAAGTCCCGGATGTAGTCACAGGCATAAACTAGGTCGATGACCCAGTTTTTGTTAGCTTCGTATCCCTTCCATATTAGTCCCAGGTATTACCGTTGTCTCGTGTTCTTTCAGTAGCGCCACCTTCCTGTGGCCAATGTCTGGTGTTCCAGACTTGACCTGTGACCTATCAACTGTCGCCAGTGTCTTTGCATGAGCTGCAGCAATTCGATCCAACTCTGTACGGTGAGTTTGGATCTTGATACTTCGAGCCTGGACAAAACAACCAACAATTAGCATGAGAGAAATTCACAAATTAAAATTGATGGAAACAATAACATCAACAGATTATAGCAAAACAATTATAAGAAACAAAATATAATGATTTAAAAATGAGTTGCATTTTTGAAATAATAACACCTAATTCCTTCAGAAACATCATCAGTCACAGGAGATCCACACCAGCAGAAATGCTGTTGGAGTTCATGCAATGATAACGCAATGAAAATGTAATGTAAAGTGTAACATAACTGTCATGTAAATGTCATAGTGTAAATATAAGGTAAATATAAAGTAAATCTCCTAACTTTCTCATCGCCACAGTAAGGTCGTGTCTGGGGAATAACCTAATCGTACGCTGTTTAAATAGGCCCAAAATATCAAATTAAGTCTCTTTCAATCAATCAATCAATGCATATCATAGAGCGCCTCTTCAAGATAACTATTCAGAGGTGTTCCCTACCTAGGCCAGGTCAAAGAGGAAAGTCTTCAGAAGTTTATAGAAAGAGTAATACAGGTCACGCGGGCGAGAGCGCTGGTCAGATGGGCTGTTTCAATAACAGGTCAGAGTCTGGCATCTGAGGCGGTCAAGCCTAGGAGATAATAGTCTGGTGCAACGCTGGATATGGTTCGGCGTGCAGAGCGAAAGAATTGATTGGAGAGTTCAATTATCATAGTAATCAGTGAACAGCAGGGCTGCAAACATGTTGATTTTTTGGTTATTTTGTTTTTTAAAATATTGTTTCAATTTACTAATAATTATTACTATTATGTTATTAATTGTGTGATATTCAGTCCGAAATCAAGCTAAATTGATTATATGAACGAGTTTTAGCTCTTTTTCATGCTATGTTTGATGCTTTTAATAACAAAATTGTTGTGACAAAATCCAAAGGAAAACTAAAAACCAAAAAAGCAACTTTTGATTTTAAAAAATCTTGGTTTTTTTGCACCTCTGGTGAACAGTCATAGGAGAGATGAGATTGACAGATGAGATAGAGGACGAGTGACCCACTAATATTTTGGGGTTCATTCAAAACAGCCGGTGCAACGCAGGCTAAGAAGCGGTTGAAGAGCGCATGTACAGAAATTATTGTAGTAAACACGATGGACACTGAAATCGCCGCACAGTTTAAAATACAGTCTTTGAGAGTGACTTAATTTTTCACCTTTTCGTTTTTACGCCGAAGCGCATCAAAGTCTTTGTTGTATTTTCCGATCAATTTCAAAAACTGTTTGTTTTGCTTAAGAAACGACAGACTGACCGGCTCGAGCAACTCAGGATCTGAAATAGAATAAAGGAAGTTTGTCCATATATAAGTATAATAAGTGCAGTGGGATTAAATGAGGTGCCAGTATGGCTACAAGAACCAGTCCCCTCTCCTGCCATGTATGGCTGTTTAGTCAGGATAAGTATCGGTATGCTTGCAGTCGGCCAGGAGAGGGGCCCTTATGGCATATCGTTTCATATCAACCCACTTCAAGCCCTGACTATCAGTGTGCTTTAAGAGTAGGCCTACACTGTAATTTGATGATTACATATCATAGCCTTGCTAACAGTCTGTCGGAGGTGGTAAATCACGGCCATTTAACAATCAGTTGGTAGTCATTTGACGGCCATTTAACAGTGATTTAAGGGGTCAAATAAATCCTGAATGTTTCCTACCTAAGAGACGCGAAGTTAGAGAGACGTCAATTTTCTGGCCAGGCACTTCAAGCGACATGCTGTGATGCGGACTACCGCTCGGAATGCTCAGGCTTCTGGCGCCACCTTCTGGCAGAAATCAAATTCAATGTTAGGCCAAAGACGAATCTCTTGAATATGCTTTAGACAATTATAAACTCGGTCTACGGTTTATCTTCAGCATCATCAGCAACTGAAAGGTGAAGAGCAGTACAATAGTTGACTACCCTGTCAACTCTGCTCTATAGTGCCGAAATGATGAAATTGACTGTACTTCAAGTGCAAAAGTAGAATTTACACTAAGGTGCAGAAGTCGACTCCACAAGAAAGTGAAGAAGTCGACTTGACTCTACAATGCAAAAGTCGATTTGACTCTAAATAGAAGAAGTCAACTATACTCTAAAGGTGCAGAAGTCGAATCTACTCTGCAGTTGAGAAAATTCTCAGAAAGGGTTCTCATGCTTAGCAAAGGCTAAACAATGTCTGTATTTGTCAGTTTATTTTTCCTTACCGTGTTTTATCTGATCGCACTGATGACTTGAGCATTAGAGTTCTACATCACAGTCACGATTTCCAAGGCAGGCTGAAGATTTGCTATATAAATTCTCCTATACATTACAATACGTACGTTCTGCTCATTCTTCACATTACATTACATTAACTTTGAGCATGGATCTCGTGAAGTATTCAATTAGTTTCCACGCAGGCTGTTGTCGAAAGTGGCTTCGATCCTCAGAGGGCCTAGAACTTAATGATAGCCCGGCTTCAGCGCGCACTACATAAATGTTTCAGTAAGGCATTATTCAGTAACAGTTGTATTGCATCTGAAACAATTACCGTTATTAGCAACATAATGCCCATAGTCTTCCACTGAAACTCCAGTATCCTTTCGGCCACTTCACTGAACTGCAGTTCACCTCTTTTCCAGGGGCGGCGATCCTGGGCGATCGAGGGAGATATGTCCCCCCATCTTTTACAGATAGGGGACACGTTATACTTTTGTCCCCCCCAACATTTCCTACCCCTTTCATTGGGTGTCCCCATCTGTCAAAAGAAATCGCCGCCTCTGCTCTTTTCTGCAAATGACTGAAGACCATTTGCTGGATAGTGGTTCTATCCTGTTCAAACAATCGATCAATCAATAAGTGTGAACTAAATTCAAGATATCTAGGCCTACTCAGAGGCGCTCCCAGTAGACTATGGTTGAAAAATACGGATTTCAATAAAGATTGAAATGCAGGCAAGAAATTTCTAAGCAGTAGGTATAGCTCATCTGGAAGCCCATTCCAGATGGTCTCCATGGGCAGCAGAACGGAGTTGGCGTCGGTCACTAGTGGCCTCAACGGGCCGACACAACTCCTTGAGGTAAACTGTTACGTCGTGACTTTTATGAGTCTTGCATCAAGTGGCACTACATAAATTTATAATAACCATTACCATTTTCCTTTGGTCGATAGGAAAAGAAAAAATTTCAACAGCTGGAAAAGTGTTACTGGAATCGTACTCAACACTCCCTCAAATTGGAAAATGCGTTGCTTGCGTTTCTGGATACGCTGCATGGAAAGACGCTTGCATAGATTATTATTTGAACCTGGATTTGTCAGTTCTGACCTGGAAGATTGGAAGAGGAATCGGAAAGGTTTATCATCTGTGCTGCTTCTGGTGATAGGATCTTGTTCGTCATGCTGCCAAGTCGTCGGAAAGAGAAAGCCGAGTCGGCGCTTCTCTTGCTCGTTGCCGGAGGATGTCGCAGCTGAACGGGAGTGTTTTCCGATGTCACGACCGTCTCACTTTTCACAGACGGTTCAACGACCTACAAAACAATTGGTACTAGGATAATAATCTCATCCCTGCTTGTGTGCTAGACATTATTGGAGAATTTGGTACAGGCATGTATGTATGTATGTGTGTACGTATGTATGTATGTATGTATGTATGTACGTGTATGTGAGCATATGTACGTATTTATATGTAACTTCATGTATGTATGTATATTTATATATGCATGTATATTCATGTATGTTATGTATGTATGCAAAAAGTATGGAAGAAAGCATGCATGTATGTGTTAAATCATGTCATATGTGCACATTTGCATACACCACACATGTGTGATACTGTGTGTACTTATGTATATGTACAAACATGTGTAAATAAGCATATGTATATAAGAGTCAATGTATGGGTGGGCATGTGCACCCGGCATGTAGTAGTTGCAGTTTAACGACACTGTGTGATAACAAAGACCATTAGCGTTGCCCTCCTCCTTTATCCAGGCTTGGGACTGGCACTGCCTGAGTTCTTGCAGCAGCGGAAACCTGACATGTATGTATCCGTTGTGTACAAATCTGCTTCTAAATCGAATTGTGGGAATACTAGGAAAAGCAAACCCACTAGGACCTCTGCTTCATCAGAAGTTAAAAGTTGATCAACAGTGTTTCAATAGATTTATCTGATGCTTGGAATAGAGATTAATTTAGATCAAAGCGTTCATAATGGTGCTGCTGCTGCTGCTGCTGCTGAAAATTGAACAATGCAAAGATGACAATCATACTGAAAAGATGAAGATGATCATGTTGGTAATAAATGATGATTAAATGAAAATGATGAAAAAGCAAATGAAGATGATTATGGTGATTATGTTGATGATGATTATGGTGATGATGAGGATCATAAGGAATCAGATGAAGATGGTTATTATGATGAGACTTTTAGAGGTACTCAAAATGCCGCATCAAAGTTGCTTTGTTGTGTTTAATTTAGTCCTGTTAATTAAGCATGGTTACTGACCTCGTTACCTTCAAAATCCTCTTCTAGGATGGCCAGCTGCTGCGAATGTTTGTCCAACGAAGACTGGTAAGCGATCGGATTGACCAACGCAGCAGCGAAGTCTAAGACAGAGAAAATTGCAGGAAATCCCGTTAGTTATTATAACTCCTTCGGAATAAAAATGCCATCATACTAAATTTTGACATATCCTCAAAACCAAATCCCAAATCAATTAGATAGAGAATTATCATTCGTCATCATCGTCGTCATCATCCCATTAAAATTCAGCAATAAAGTCTGGATGTTTTCACCAATAAAACAGGTCACGTCAACAGAAGTAACTGTATATATATATATAACAATATATATATATATATTGGTATTTAATTGACCTAAATTGCACATTTCAGACTTTCATAATGACGAAAGTTACCTGCAAATGCATCGGGGATGTAATCTTTGACGCTTATATGAACGAAGAGAGTGGCGGCGCCTTGTGATTGATTGCATTCATTTCGTAAACCAATATGTCTGTAACCTGTGGAATTGAAGACTTGCAACGTTCCAATATCACAAGAGTAACTCGTTTAGTGCTGAAGCAGAGTGCAGTACCAATCTTTAGTTTATGCCATATTTATATAGCACAATACACCCATAATGTTGGGTGCTCTTGACACAATAATAGCAACGTTTCAATCATTGACAATTGGGATAGGCAGTAAAACGGCCAAGGTGGATGGTGTTTATAGTGAAAACTGAATGGTAAAGGGAAGATGTGGAATCGGGATAGAATTTTGGAGGAAGCAATGTTTCCAGCTTTGAGTGAAAGAACCATTGAGGGAAGAGGTTTTGGTGATCAGTTCACAGAATGGATATTATAGAGAATTCTCATTTCTAAACTTATAGAGCATAAATATAGGTCTACTAAGACGTCAAACGAGTGCATTTAGGCCTACATGTATGCGCGCGTACTGCTTCTGGATATGTTTGTTAATTGAAAAGGGGTCAACAAGAGTTAACTTCTGAGTAGTTAAGGTAACGTATTGTAAAACTCTGATTACTTCGTCCGATTGTAAATAAGTCGACCTTACCTGGCCGCAGTCCCTCGACTGGTAAAACACGATGACCAATCATGGTTGTACCATTCTCGTGGTAGACTGCTAGTCTCAAAGTGGCAAGGTTTGGTAAAACAACCTTTCAGCACAAAGTAAAGCATAGAATGTCTGAATAAAAGGAAAGCAATAATATTTGTTTCCAATACAACAATGTTGACTGGCCCATATTTGGCCCACATGGTGCCATGGGTGGCAATTTATGGCCAGATGAGGGCCCATGTCAACCAAACAAACATGACTGTACAGTTGATGTTACAGTTTCTCGTACTACTGCAGATGAACAGTATTAATTTATAATCAGTCGTTGCCTACAAGACAGGCATCGTAGCAAACATTGTTTAAAAGAATTAAGCAGAAAGTAACTAAAATACAGAACACCTAAAACACTTAATTTTTTAACGTTACATACAAGCAGACATGCTACGTAGTTGAATTTTCCTTCTCCACATGTAGTTTCTCTCTTCAACAACCGCTTGCTACACAACTGGTGCCTATTATATGTATCAGAATTGTATATCTTTCAGAAATAACTTATGCCTAACTAATTTCAATATAAGAGCCTTGTACCGGAAACAATGTTTGGTCTTAAGTACAAAGTAAATAACAAACCTTTCTGAAGACAAAGGGATCTTCGTCGTAAACTGGATTTATTCCATTCGCTGGAATAACCTTCGTGCGGAATTTGCGTCTAACCGTGTCCGTCGGCAACCCATACATGTCCACCTCGACGTACGTTCCAATTTTCCTATCAGTCAGGAACTGCCCTGAGATGACCTGAAACGCACAAAAACAACTGACAGTCAGAAGGAATTTCCAGTTGTTCGATCAACATATGCCAAATGGGCACTGAGGTATGGCTTAATGAATCAAGAAATATTACGGTTAGGTTATCAGCTCTGAGGTCAATCAGGTCAAAGGTCATCAAGTCAAAGGTCATCAGGTCAGCGGTCATCACATCAAGGTCATCAGGTTAAAGGTCATCAGGTCAACGGTCATCTGGTCAACGATCAGGGAGTCAAGGTCATCAGGTTAAAGGTCATCAGTTGTCTTCAGCAAGTCTTTTATTTATTTATTTAGTCTGTTATTTGTTGCATTACGACACCAAGTAAGTTCAAGTAAACGATTATACACACAAAGTTTCGTCTGAGTGACCTCATCGTTTGCTGAAGACAAAGCCATTTATTTGTATCACACAATCATTTTTAAACTGTAGCTTCTTCTATGTACAAAGCCCATTGAAAACAGTGGACCTGTGTAGTCAGTTAGGTAGGTAATAACCATAACCAAATATTTGTATTTATCCCTAACAGAGTCATTACAAGACAAACAAGGAAACGATGAAGCAACGCAACAGGACATTTTAACTTAACAGAATCATCATAGGGACGGAACAAACAGGAAAAATGATGAGCCCTCTTTGGGTCCCACTAGCCAGGTCTACCTCTACACGAAATATTTAATAGCAGTAGGGCAGACAATTACTTAAGTTCATTGTCTTAACTAGTTAACAAACTGTTTCATGTATACACAATCATTTAGTAGCGATAGCAGCATATATGTGAAAATGACTAAGAAGATTAAATTGTAACAGTAGCAACTAGCTATTCTTTGAGGTTTTTTATAGGTCGATAGATAGGTGGGTGAGTAAGTACGTTTGTGGATGCTGGTAGGCAGATGTTGGGGAGCACCTTGGACGAGTCTCTCTTTAGCGCTATATAAATTTCCACTACCATTTTTCTGCTTCTCACTGTACCTTGACTTCCACTGTACCGGCAACTATTCCATCGACCGTTGACTCTGCAAATGGATCAAACTGTCGATCTTTTCTCCTCATGAAATCCGGTTTCAGAATGTATCCTGTACGACCGTTGTATTCAAATGTCCCGAGGTTCAGCTGCATCGAGAGATCTAGCAATTAACAATTAACACAATGAATGAATAATATGGATCATTAAGTAATAATTAACAATTAGCATTTCACATGTAGCATAATGAATGAATAATATGTTCTAAATTGAAGTAATCAGCACATCATCTTGCATCAAATTTAATCTAGAAACTTCTTGTACATGTATACAATTAGTTTATCCATAGTATGGATAGGGTGGTATCAAATTTCGGTAATAAATTAAAAAAATAAATGATGATTTGAAAAGACCTGCACATAACGTCTTGTTTTCAGCTACCACGAGTGATTGTAAACTGTAGCAAGAACATAAGAAGCTGTGATCATACCAAGCGTTTGAAAGTTAAGGGCAACAAGATGGCAGCCAGCATTCCAGAAAATCTGTAGGAAAACAATGATAAAACCTTAATTAAAATCATCGCCATCATTGTGTGTATCATCACATGCATATAAATATATACATGTATATATATAATAAGTCCATGCATATAAGTTTGTATGTGATTATGTATACTTGCATATGTATAAGTAAATAAAAAGGTGATGCTGGCAATGACAGCACTGTCGGCCTATATATATATATGTATGTATATACATATATATATATATATATATACTAATAAAGCCAAGATATAATAATATCCAAATCGTTGTTTACTCATTGCTCATCTCCTTTGATCAACATCACCAAACATCATCTGGTAATCATCATAATCGTCGTCGACTTCATCCTCTTCATCACGCTCTCATCGTCATCAAAGTCATCGTCGTCGTCCTCCTCCTCATCATCACCACAGCATGAACAGTGTTTCTTTTCCATTCACGACATAAAACCGTAATTAACACGAGCGCAACGAATGCATCCCACGCGAACAATCAGTCGGCAATTCGTAGCTTCACAAAAAACCTGATTTCATTAAGAGCGGCCGACGCAACACAAACAATTAGCCGTAAACTAGAGACGACGAGAAAGCGCGGTATACGGCCTGGGACTAATAATATTAGTCCCAGGTAGAGCCGACCGAATCGAAGTGGACGCCGGTCAAGGCACGTGCCTTGAGAGATTAAGACTTACTGCACCTGAGGCATGTAGTTGCTGGAATCGACCCTCGTTCCCTTCGGATAAATTCGACTCAACTGTCGCTTGTTGAAGCTGGGTACGGATATAAAGGAAGACAGCAACGACAACAATAATAACACATAGACAGCAGAAGGTATACGACTTGACCAGTTGACTTCCCAGATTTAGAACTGGCACCGGAACGAAACGAGAAGCTTGGCTATTATTATTATTATTATTATTATTATTTTTCCCAGAGGTACATATGATCCCTCGGGATTCAAAAAATTAGGGGGCATTGTTCTGGAATGGCTAGTCTTCACAGGTAGTTTTATTATTATTATTATTATTATTATTATTATTATTATCATCATTATTATTATTATTATTAATATTCGTATGTCACAAAAGATACTTGACAAATTCGACTGGAAAAGCTTTCAGTAATGCTGTGGCCGTAGTCTCCACAAATGAGGTACATTCATAACTTCGATTTCTTTCTGAAATACGATCAAAATCAAAGAAACTTTTGCAGTGTATTAAAAGAAATTCCATTTCTTCTCCAACAAAACTATCCAATCCGTTTTATTCACTGGCATTCGGAAATAGGTAAGCCTATAGTTCAAGAGCTTTCAGCATGCAACTGCTACTAGGGTCATTGGTCTTCCAAATTTGACCATACATGTACCTCACATTTTAGACCTATATGCGTGACGTGCTCCAATAGCGTTCCCGTTCCACTATTGTTCCTGTTTCAAAGCGCACTGGATTTAGGAACTCGGTTTGGGTCTGGCGGTGCCAGTAACGGAACGTCTCTGCCCATATATTCTGAAGCTCTGTTGTCCAACCTCAGGTTTGCCTGGCCGTCAAAATCTTCATTCTGCATATCGAGGTGAACTTTTGAGAGAAATTCAAAGACGCAACTTGTGTCTTTTCGTTGGCAATGGACCAAACACGTGGAATAGCCTTTCTTTGGAATCTGCGTGTTCAATCGTGCACGGACACTGCTTACTCTTTTACAGGCATCTGGAAACTCCTCCTTATCGCAAGAGTCTGGATGGGAGAGCCTACTGAATGATTGAATGAATGTATGTATGAATTTGTAAGTGAATGAATGATGAATGAATAAAAGAATGAGCAAGTGAACAAACGAACGAATGAACGAGCGAATGAATGAATCTCATTCCAGAACTTTGGTTTCTGGTGATACAAGAGGCTTTTAAGAAAGAAACATTTTTAAAACGACTTACTAAAACCCCATATAATTATTGTCTAGATGTAACTCATCATTGTAATCAACGTAATATTTATGATACCAGTTTGCTCCTTTGATAGTAATCATCATTATAATAATCATCATTTTTAACAATCATCATTATTATAATTATTTTATCATAATAATTTTATCGGGCTCATTAATCTTATTATTATCGTTAGTATGTTTCTCATTATCATCATCGTTATTGCTATACAGATAGTAATTAAGTGGAACAACAAAACAGAAAATGACATATGACTGTATTTCTCACTTTCTGCATAGTCAAAGGAATGAAAACGTGCTGGCTGGATGTAGTTGACGAGAGCGGACATCTCCATTCCAGCTTCGGCCTCTTGTCCCTCGGTTCCCTATAAATACAGATGTCTTATATAGTCTATAATATATTTTATATATATAAACATATATAAATGTACATAACAAATATATATATATATGTCTTATAGGCCTATATTCTATATATAATGTATATAATTATTATGTCTGTGCGTACATATGAATATATAAATCTATATCTAGTATAGGATATGTTTGAAGATCCCACTGGATCTTCGGCTCTTGCCAGTGAACTCTCTGTCCTGTTTCTGTTCTACTCTGAAATCTGTCTTCTTTGGCGCAGGTTGGAATGCGAGCGCCTCTGAGTAGTTTTCTTTAAGAGGCGCTAGATCAAGTTTCATTGACTGATTGATATAATACAAACTTATACATTTGTGCATAATGCATATAAATATATATATATATATATATGTGTGTGTGTGTGTGTGTGTGTGTGTGTTTACGTGCGTTTCTTATTCCCCGGGGTTTCCGTACTGAGAGTGCGTCTGAACAGTTATTCTGTGAGAGGCCCTGTATTTGAATCTAAAGATACGATACGTATATCTATAGATGGCATTATGGCAATTCAAGATTACGCACGTGAATGCTGTAGTTTTCTCCCGCCTTGTACTCCGTGACTTCCTGTATCTTCTTTGCCTCATCATCCTCCAACAGTTCATTCTCATCTCGTTCGCTTCCCAGCTCTGAATCCGAGTCCGTGTCATCGACATCTTCCCCTCCATCAGCAGTCCATGTTATGTGACCCTCCTCCAAGGGCTTGGGAGTGGTCCCACTGGCCTCCCCCTCGCAGCCCCCAGTACTGGAATTTGATGGAACAGCTCTGATAACCGGATGTGTAACCTCCTCCGCTTTTCCATCTCCACCGGATCTGGCTGGAAAGCGAAAAATCGAGAAATCTTTCAAAACAGCATGAAAATATTTTTTACTGACAATCAAGAATCTGTTTCATTTGCTTTATTGGAGCGACTGTAAGTCTATACATCACTGCTGCGACGGTAGTAGTCCATTTTTCGTTTAGTTTCGAATTGTCAGATTTATTCGCAGCGGTGGTTGATGTTGGTTCGCTGTTCAAATGTTCAGTCCATGAGGTAGTGAAGAAATGACGAATTAGTGGGTGAATCGAAGACACTCACACTTGTGTAGATGCCTCTTCTTGTTCTTTATGAGAATCTTCCGCTTCAGTGAGTCCGGATTTGGCAAAGGAACAGCTGTTTCCAGCTGAAAATATTTAACCACCGGGAGATAATTTATGCTCTGGTGAATGAGAGCCTTTTTATTATTGCTTTTAATTTCACACTGACAAACCACAGTATGGTTGCACACATGATATGAACGAATGAGGAAAAGTTATTATTACAGGAGTAGAATTTAACTGTCGGCAGCCATGTAAGGCGCCCATTGCCTCATACCTCTAACTTAAACAGCACCGCCGCCTAGCGAAAGAAGGACTAGTCAACCTTTAGGGTAGTGAGAATCGAACTCGGTTCCTCAGCTCTGCGCCCCAATCTGTTGTCCACTGTTCTACGGACCGCGGGACCCTCTCAGTGCATCTGAGATTTGTGTATTATGATAATTTTCATCATTATTATAATTATTGTTAAAATCGTCAAGATTATCATTATTATTATCGTCATAATTATATTATTGATCATAGTTGTTGCTAGCATAGTCATTAATATGACAGTCATTAATATTAATTATTATTATTTATTTTATTATCATCATTATTGCTAGGATTATTCTCATTCTAATTATTATCTTTACCAAACCTGCTGTTTTACAAGTAGGCCAATGACGTAACCATCTGAATTTCCACACAGTCAACATGACCAGCAACGTAACAGAGAAGGCTGACCAATTGAACTGAGTAATCAAACAGAGCAATCAAAATGAGCAATCAGAATGAGCAATCAAACTGAGCGCTTTCGGGAACTGAGTAATATGAAACTGCACAATTTCTTACGAACAATAATTACATTGCGTTGAACTGGTTCTTACCGGAGAACTTTCGAGCGGATCTGTTAGAAGGGCGTCACCAAATATATTTCGACAGTGATAGGCTATCTTGGCTTGCTGCTTAGGCCTGAAAAGACGGTTGCAAAGATGACCAGCTTAGTTATCTACAGTTTGAATCAAATAAGGCATGAAAGAGAGAGACAGACAGAGACAGACAGACAGAAAGAGAGACAGAGATAGAGACAGAGACAGAGACAGAGAAAGGTCAGTTTCGGTGCCAGGTCAGGTAAAGAATGGCGGGTTAAGGTACGGTAAGGTTCAGCAGAGTGAAGAAAAGTCGAATATGGAATGATAGGACAGTGACAGATTATCAGATGACTTGAGTTCCAGAGACGTAAATTATGGTAAGGTGAAGCATTATTTAGCAAATTCTGGCAAAGGCTAGGCGAAGTATAATAGGATCAATTTCCAGTCATCACATGTCTCTGTCTGTCACTCTCTGTCTCGGTCTCTATCTCTCTTTATCTCTCTGTATGTCTCTCTCTGTCTCTCTCTGTCTGTCTGTCTCTGTCTGTCTGTCTCTCTCTGTCTCTCTTTCTGTCTCTCCCTCCTTGCCTCTCTCTTAGTCTCTTTCTCTCTGTTTTCCTGTTTCTCTGTGTGTCTCTATCTCTTTCTCTGCGTCTCTCTCTCTTTCTCTGTCTGTCTGTCTGTGGTATCCAATTGGAGGCTGGGGGCAAAGGATGAGATGCTGTATTCATCATCAACTTATACCGGGTCGTCTTTACAATTCCTAAATGTGTTGAACGTTGCTTCCCCATGCTGGCCTATAAAAAGGCATTTACAATATATGAAAATGACTTAATTTAAATGACTTTTGGAAGGTATTTGCACATATTGTAAATGCCTCCGTATAGGGAGCATGGGGGTGGGGTAACAATTTGGGGTCGCGAACCCCTTATGTTTTTTATCAGCTGTTAAGAAGTAGTCATGCAAAATTTGAAAGCAATCGCTCGAGTTGATAAAAAGTTTTTTTTGGAACATACACAGTTACATATATACTTTTCTTCTTTGTATGGGTAGATGTGTGTGTCTTTATTCTTGAAATGGCGCTAGATGAACGTGTGATGAAGATTACGACTGTGACTCAACCATGCATGGATTAGAGCTGAGAAGAGACGGAATGTATACTCACGAGCAGTGGTTTTCAAAGGAGAGGATGACTGGATAGTCGGACACCTTAAAAGCCGTCTCCGCAATGGCTTCTATCACTTCCTACAGAGAACGGAATTAACAGATGACCAAATGACCAGACGGACAAACCGGTCAGTCACCGCTGGACGGTAATCGGTCATCCACGTCGTCAATTATTCACCATGATCTTCTATGTCCACCCAGGCCCTGGTCAGTTTGTCCACTTCAACAGCCGCCCATCTTCACATTCATGGTAGGCCTATAATGGCCAGGTCTTTAATCATTTTGTATATATATATATATATATTTGCAATGTATATATATATATATATATATATATTTGTATACATATTCAAAGCATCTGAATATTGTCCTACTTATAATTTTTGCTATATAATGCAAGTCCAGAATTTCCTAGACTTGGGGCCCGGAATTTTTTCTACAGGTCTGAGTCTTGAGGTAACTCAAGGAACTGCTATTCATTTTCTTTTTCAGTCTTATGTCAATTCATAGATTACATAATCATGAATTGAATATATTTTGAAACTCAAATGAATCAATAAAGATTATTTGGTGCGAAAATTAGAAAATTAAGCAGTTCTAGTTCTTGACTGCAGCACTCCTGATAGAAACCTCGAAGGTGTGCTATATAAATTTCGATTGATTGATTCATTGACTGATTATTGGATTGATTGATCGATCGATCGATCTATTGATTGGTTGATGATAATTCGGCATTGATAGACCCAATGATAAATGATAACTTTTGCAATGACAAGCATCATTCAATGAGTCGGCCATCTTCAAGAAGACTTGGTAATTACCTTGAGGGAGATCTCCGTGCACATGGTAAAACCATGAGTGATGATCGGTTCCTCGTCGATTCCCTTACCATCCCAGCAGTCGAGCTCCACACAACGACAACCGGTAAGAAGTGTCTGGCGATAGATCTCAACGGAAGACTTACCAGTCAACTGGTGACCTTCAACAGCAGACCAACAGACACCTTTCCACATATCTCTGAGTAATTGTGTGTGTGTACGTGTGTGTGTTCGTGTGTATTACTGCGTGTAGGTGTGTGTACGCGTGCGTAGGTGTGTGTGTACGCGTGTGTAGGTGTGCGTATAGCTCTGTGTGTAGGTGTATTGCTGTGTATAAGGTGTCTGTGTGCGTGTGTGGATGTTTATATATATATATTACATGCTTGTAACTACTAACTATATATATATATATATATATGTATGTATGCAAATGTTCAGACATGTGCATATTCCTCTCAACCAGATGATTGTAAGGTAATGTAATGCAAGGTAAGGCAGTGTAATGGAGCACTTTATAGCGCCACTCAAATCAGAGGCGCTCACGACTTAACACGTAGCTGAAGAATGGAGAACAGGAAAGTCTTCAGGCGTTTCCGGAAGGCAACAGAGGGAGAGGGCAGTTTCTCACGAAGAAAAAGAGGGAAGCTCTTTGTGTACATTGCGTATGTATGTGCGAATGTACGCATGTCAGTATGTATGTATAAGTCCTTCTATTAAAGTATACTTGTATTCATACACTTCAGTCTATGTGTGTACCTGTTATTACGAGCCGTATGATAATATCATCAAACATGTATGAACTTATCTAAAACAAGCACGCTAGACAGACAGCCCCGTCCATGGGGCTCATAGATGTCCCACATTGGGTCCAGCAATGGGCCACTGGTGGCCGGCCAACTGTGAGTCCAAACGGACACAGCTCTCAGTCAATTGCCCATCAGTCTTTCTAAAATTAGCCTCGTTGATTATTTGGAATAATTACAGGTCCTGTAGTAAATTGCGCCAATGAGCACCAGCAAGGACCTATTTATTTGCACAGAACTGGAAACTCCCTATCAAACGTCGTCTCACTAGTTTTTTTGGCGCTAATCGGGTGCAAGAAATTTAAACAACTTTTTGACATAACAAGCTTATTCGTTAAATTTAAGTCATGAACACAATTTGACGAAAACCCATGTCAGCAAATAAAACAAATGCCTTTGTAGGTCTAAAACATCATATTATTTCAATGAGGTCCAGAAGCAAAACTTAAATTTTGGGTGCGACCTCTATGGTCAAGAGTAAAATGTGTACTCGGAAATTTGACGAGTAACCATTCATTCAATATAGATTCCTTGGATCGCCAAGGTAGAAATATTGAGAGGCACTGACCGGTGAGGTACGTATTGTGAGATGAATTGATGAAGTAGTGGGAAAGGGGCTGAGTCATATCCTCGCTCAGATCCAACTTCTCCAGCGGAATTATTCCGTTCTCGTCGCTCAGCAGATAGCGCAGGAATCCCCGCTTCGTCAGCTCACCTTCACCAACACAATCGCATTGTATTCATCATCGTCGTCGTCGTCGTCATCATCACTGTCGTCATCGTCATCATCATCGTCGTCGTCGTCGTCATCGTCATCATGATCATGATCATCATAATCATCGTCATCGTCGTCGTCATCATCATCGTCGTCATCGTCATCATCATCGTCGTCGTCTTCATCGTCATCATGATCATCATCATCATAGTCATCGCCATCGTCGTCGTCGTCGTTAGCAACATCATCATCAACAATATGGGACAGACAGAGAACAGGTTGTAGAAGTTTTAATTAAATGATTAACTGAAGTTCAGATGAATTGAAGTTAAACATAATTAAAATTCAGATTCATTAAGGTTCTGAACTTTCAAAGTGCAGTCTAATTGATGAACTAAAAACATTATCTTACCAAACAATGAGCAAGTAACTTTACCTGGAGGAGCCGAGGAATCTGGGTCTATAAAACAGACAAAAAATATTTTTTGCAAATTTTGTGGGAGAGATAAAAATGTCTACAAAATATGTTACATAAGAAATGCTTTGTTTGAGTGATAAGCTCTGCGCAAGTGCGCATAGCTGTCTCAAAAATATAAAATAGGAAGCAATAAATAGGAAACACCGAAACTATGCAGCCTACACAAGACTTCAACAGCTTAAAGTACTGCAGAGGACAGATTTTTATTCAATTTCGTTGGTATCCAATAAGACAACCAGCAACAGAACAATGGAAAGCAACCTCACGCTAAACAATGAGAGCGCTATATAAATGTCTGGTTATACTGGTTATACGACATTATATGGGGGAAATTATTTGAATCGAGGTTCCACTATGGCTGCCTAAAGACTTCTTACTTCCTATAGAGACATCAGACTAAAGCGCTTCTGAATAGCTAGTACTGTAAAAACACTGTCTAAATTCTCAGATGCGAAACGGCTGCGGTATACGGAGAGAAAAGAAGACTACAATAATTATTATTAATCTTCATTTGCCAAGGTTACCAGTACCAGTCACGACCCTCTCTCACTGATCTGGCCGAGAACTATACATATTTTTTTATTATTAGCGAGTGCTTGATTTGCTGAGCCAATATATATATGCATATATATAGGCTATGTATATATATATATGCATAGGCTATATATATACATTATATATGCATAGGAACTACTAACATTGACATTTTGCAACTTACTGCAGTATGTCAGTTTGATTATATCATTAAACGAACATTATATATATATACACATATATATAATAGGAACTTTCAGCCACAAACGAAGTTAATCTTGAGTGCAAAGCAAATAAGGTTAGAGTTCAGTGCCAGGCTTGTGATGAGCTGTAAAGGAGGGAGGCGTTTCGAATGGTCTGGTCAAATGAGCACTGAAGCTAAGATGTCAGGGTCGCACCCCTCTCACCAGAATGGAGGATACTCTGATCATTGGTGTCACCAGTTTTTGTCTTCTCTATTTCTGAAGTGAAACACATGTAATGACACTTTCTACACGCAAAGTCCCTCTGATTCAGATCACCGTCGCATCTCTGCCTTCTATTCCGACCTTTCCCTCACAACCACTTCCCTCTTTGGATCCATTGTTTAACTACAGCTGATGACAACAGAGGCCATTGCGTCGACAGAAATTTGATTGGCATGTTACAGCACGTAGAGTTTGTTCGCCTAGGTAATATAAATCCTGTGGCCAAATTCAAGCGTGCTAATCACGTTTGGCAATTATCGCGTTATTGAGCCTAATGCCTTTCATCGGTAAGAAAACTAAAAGCTTTAGAAAGGCTTTCGGTGGCAACGTCTCTTTCGTCTTATCTGTTTCATTTTTAATCTGTATTTACCAAGTGCCATGATTATTATCTAAACACCAGAGATGCGTAGGCCTAACTATAGCCGACCAGATTCAAGTCCATTAGACACTGCCATAGTTACACTACAATTACACCACCACTACAGTTACATTGCCATTAGTCACCGAAAAACCTCTTATATATAGCCCTAGCGGTGTGATCGGATGGAAAATATACCTGTTTTTGCGGTCGCTTCCGATGCTGCGGTGGCCTCGAACTGGCTGATGAGGGCCTGCGCCTTCGATAGATCACAGTAAGGGTAAAGGATTTCGTTGAGACGAGGGTCTCTCTGCTCCTGGTTGAGAAACTGCATGAACTGTTCGGCCGACATCACTGACTTCTGCTTATTTCCGCTGTTAACGACATCAATCAACAAGTTATACAACAAAGAACACAGCAAAATTCATCCATTCATCCATTTATTCGTTCATTCATTCTGGGCACTTATATAGCGCCCCTTCAGGAAGCCTACTCATGCAAGAGAGCTCCCAGTCCAGTCATTTTGACTTTGATCAGCCCTTAGCCAGTTCAATCAAAATTCTGCATCAATTACTAGATAATTATGTGATTAAATGGTGATAGTGTAATTGTAACATAACATTTATGTGGCGCCTCATACGCAAACGAAAGACTGTAGATATTCATGTAGGTCAATACGCTGTGTAACCTCGCAAACATTATCAACAAATCCTCAGAATAATAGAATGACTACTCAAAGACAAACTGATTCCCAGCGCTGCGTTTGAGCAACGTGGACGCCAAACAATTTAACAGGGCCCCCTCAGACACGTATAGCCATTACTTGGAGGACGACGAATATTCTTCGTAAACAATGAATATACCGTCGGCATAGGGCCTTCCAATGACCGAAACGGCGCTGATACGGTTTTACGCGACACTAAATTGGAGAGCGTCCATAACTGAACAGCGGCGGTGTTGGTCCACAGAAGCGAACAACCTCCCTTCCGACAACCATGGACAGGTTAGTACGTGTGTACCAGACCAAACAACGCAGTCTAGTTTATCGCGCAATCATCTACGAAGCTTGGTGTCTGAGCAGCGGTCTTAAGATGTGGTCGAAGGAAGCAGAGGATTGGAGAATCGGATGGGGGAATCGGATGGCAGCCGACAGTAAAACTCTGCTCCAGACCCAGACAGATCAGAGAATATTCTGTTTGGACAGCCAACTGTAGGATCAGACTCCTCTTCAGAAGCCCTCGATGGAGAACGTCTGTGTGCCTGTTTGTGTGTGTGTGTGTGTGTGTGCGCGCGCGCATGTGTGTATATTAGCTGCACAAAACTGGCCTAATGGACACCATTAATCTGCTCTCGCATCGCTGGTAAATGGGGAAATGGAGCGGATGATTTCGATCATTCACGAGAATGGCGTATATACATGTACGGTGGGTTGGGTACAGTGTCCTACACCAGCCGACTGTGATGTGCGTGTATTGTATTGGACCAGGCGATTGGTTAGAGTAGTACGCAGAGAGTGCAGGTTCGAGCCTCTTCTAAGAGGGTTATTTGATTGATTGATTGACTGATTGATTGACTGATTGGTTTGATTAATTGATTGACTGATTGATTGACTGATTGGTTTAATTAATTGATTGACTGATTGATTGATTTACTGATTGATTGATTGACTGATTGGTTTGATTGATTGATTGACTGATTGATTGATTGACTGATTCGTTTGATTGATTGATTGACTGATTGATTGACTGATTGGTTTGATTGATTGACTGATTGATTGATTGGCTTGAGTAATTGATTGATTGTGTTTTGCTCAACAACAATCTTTGGTATTCGTTTTGGTACGTATGTGGGTGATGTGTATGAACTAGAGAAGACCCCTGGAGGTCACACTATTATTAGAAGTGAGCAAGTCCGTCGCTCACATTTACAAATGGTCATTCACTGGCGTTTATTCATTAACTGGCGGGGCTATAGAAATATAGAAATAGTTACAATGGAAAAAAATATCATCTAACAGGTAATGTGATGCAATCGATTGGACTGGAATGTAATGTAGACAAATGTACTTTTGAGTAATCAGTAAGGCTTGTGACTTTGCCAACGGTGATACCCTGATCTCGCCAACGCCGACGCAGCCGACGGACATTTGGCGTGTTAACAAATGCTTGCCTAGAGTTTACTTACCGAAGATTTACAGGCAACACACGCAGATAAGTTCCTCACGTCTCTGGCGCAGTCATAATAGGTGTAGACTACTAAATCCCAGGGGAGTGGCAATGTAGCGAAACAAAGATTTCTAGCAGCACCTTGCCCAAATGTCGTGCTATAGCTTTCGACGATGTTTCTGGCTCTTAGTCGCTACTCGGTTGCAACGATTAGAAGGTAAGAACAACGATTTTTTCCCAAATTGGTTCCATCTACTTTTTCTTTCGTAGACTTTTATCGTACATGCAAGTGTCGAAGTTAAAAACGACATTATGTTTGCGAAGCGCAAGTGGCTACTGGTCGACAAACCTGCAGGGTCTCTTTGTGTCGAGAGCTGCTGTTCGGGGTCCTCTCAGCTTGCCCCTTACACAGTTTAGCATGTGCCTGAAGTCTGTACAATTCGACAGTCTCTGACTCGGTTCGGAAGTGCAACTGATGAAGTTCTTCTTGAAGTGGTGCGATCTAAATATGACGGGCCATTCCAGGCACACTTCTACATACCCGTGCGGTAGGAATGGTAGTATAACCTTGGACTAATATGGAAGGGAAATGAGGCCGCAACGTGTCAGCCAATCAGTGATCGTCTCTTCTGATGCGGGCGGTGTCTGTGGTTGGTAAGGAAACAATAAAGTGACATCCGGGTACTTGGCAGGATTACTTTCAACATAAATATAATCGCCAAAAAGTTAATCTACATTAATGCTACCTCATTCATTAACATCTTCCTTTGAACACATTATCTTTATACTGCAAACTCTATGTATTAAGTTGTTTTATTTCGTTTGCAAAACAAACGCGGCTGTCGATTTATCCTGCAAAAGTCCCGGATATAGTCAAACATATAATCTAGGTCAATGACCCAGTTTTCGCCGGCTTGGTATCCGTGACATATTAGTCCCAGGCATAACCGTTGACAATTCCGAGCATATAGAGCCTACCCAGAAAGAGCACTATTACAGCAACTATATATCGTATACAACACTATATCTTACACTGTGCCTTAACCGCTATTGCAACCGTTTAAGGTAATTGCAGTGATACTGAACATTGCAATGGATGTAACTTACAATTGAGTAAAGATGGCGTCGACCTCCTGGCGACCTGATAGATGGTAATAGAAGGAGAAGAATTCGTCTGAAGATAATCGATTCAAGCGATCATCCTGAAACAATCAAAGGAAAAGACATTAATTTAAGAAGACAGTTGAATGCGTTTGATGCACTGAATGTGAGTAAGTGAATCTGTGTTAATTAATGTATCTGTGTCATCAAACCCATATCGGTATTCGTTCACCTCTTCATCGGTTGATTCAGTTTTCTCTCTGTCTCTGTCTCTCTCTGTCTGTTTGTCTGTCCTGCTCTCTCTCTCTCTCTCTCTCACACACACACACACACACAAACAAACAAACAATTGAACACACCAACACACGAACTCTCCCTCCCTATCTTCCTCTGTTTCCCTCGCTCGCTCTCTCTCTCTCTTTCTCTCTCTCTCTCTCCTCCTCCTCCTCTCCCTATCTCTCTTCTCTGTCTGTATGTCTGTCTGTCTCTCTCTCTCTCTCTCTCTCTTATATATATATATATATATATATATACACACACATACACACACACACACAAAGACACATCAACTCTCTCTCTCTCTCTCTCTCTCTCTCTCTCTTTCTCTATGTCTATCTATCTGTCTGTCTGGAAGTTGACTAGATACCTACTCCGAGGAATCGAACACCAACCAGACTGATTTATCTACGTGACCGTTCACTGTTTATCGGCAATTCCGCTCTCCATCCGCAGCTCTTTGTTGAAATCCCCATCACTCCTTTTCTTCTCTCACTCTTCCGGGAGTCTCCCATCACCCTTCATTCCCACCAAAAAAAATTTAAAGTTCCTCCACTTTTTTTCTTTAGTCGCGGTTGGGGTGGGAGCGCTCCTAAGTAGGTTCTTGAAAGCTCGCTATACAAGTGCTCAGAATGAACGGATGAATGAACGCCAGACAAGGCCCATCCTATCACTGTTATTCGGCAAGCATAGTCCAGTGGTTCGTACCCAGGAATGTTAACACTACGGGCTAGGAAGCCTAGGATGTGAATTGAGGGGAATTAGATCGCCAGAAGGGTAGCATTTTGTTTAGAAATGTCAGCTTCACACGCGCCCCCTATCCAACTCAGCCATATCCTGTCAGAGGGAAGGTCAGACGACGAGGGAAAGGACTGGCCACCCGTCTATATATGCCGAGGGTAAGAAAACGAAGTCGCTAACACTTCATGCTCATGGCTATCTCGGAATGGCTTCACTTATCACTTTAGCATAACTTGAATGAATGCTTGTATCTCACAATACACTATGAACAATGACAGCCTGTGTTTATGCAAAGAATCTGCTCAGAAAAGATCGGCTTAGAAACATCAGCCTAAAAAGATCAGCTCAAAAAGATCAGCTTAGAAACATCAGCCTAGAAAGATCAGCTCAAAAAGATCAGCTTATAAACATCAGCTCAGAATGATCATCTCAGAAAGATTATTTCGAAAAAATTATCTTAGAAACATAATATACTATAATTATATGCAAATGGTTTTCTTCAACACCGCTGACCCTTATAACGAACATATCACCCCATTGAAGGTCTCCAAGTAAGGACCGTGCTAGACTGAGATCGAAATCACTGAAATAAGCATCGTATACTAACTGGCATCATCACATCCTGCTGCAGAGGACGACGGTTCGGCCGATGATGTCGTCCAGAGGCTCGACGGAGTGCGTATTGACACTCGGGTCAAGACTGACAACTTGTCTTGGACAGGTCTCACTTTCCCAGACGCATCTCTTCCGCCTTCTTATCTTCCACATCCAATCCTCCTCTAATCAACCTTTACCCCTTCCGCATTTCCATCCTCCTCTACTCCGTTTTCTCTCCTTCCCATTCCAATCCTCTCTCCTCTTCCTTCTCTCCTTCCCATTCCAATCCTCTCTCCTCTTCCTTCTCCCCTTACCCATTCCCAGCCACCCTCCTTCGCATTTTCCCTTTCCCATTCCCAGTCGCCTACACTCCTTCTTATCACATCCCCATTCTCCACTGATCCTTTGAAAGATCCGACGGATGTCGAGTGCGTGCCGATCTTACTGATGCGTACGGATAAACATCAGAAACCATGACATCGACTCTTCAGTCTTCACCACGCAGGTCACATGACCATACCTAACGCCTGCAACAGCTTGGTGAGTAACGGTTGAAATACCAACGCAACAGCATTTATAACCACTCACGAAATCAACTGAGAGTGTGGTTCACGAGAAAAGAGTAAAATCAGAGAAATGAGAAAAAGTAAATGGAATCCGGGAAGGAAAATTAACCCAAAGTAAGGGAAGAAAGTTAAGGCAAAGTAAAATATCGTACTGACCATTCCTGATGGCAGTCCAGCTTGGTCAAGAGCTCTCTGGATTCTCTTGCGGTCATCTTTGTGCTGCGCAAACATCTTTGCAATGCTGCCGATGTAAAAACAATTGAAATAAGTAGGCGAAAATAGGATCAAAATACTGTGCGAAACCTCCATAATTATAATTTGTCTAATTATTCGCTTTCAAACGAATCATAGCTCAATTTTCAGCCAATAATCTGAAACGTAGCCGACTAACGGGAGAAGTAGGACTATATATACCCATTAGTCAAGTTACGCATGGCTGTAATTAGGCCTTATAACTATTATTAATCCTTGATTTTTTCTGCATGGATAAAATATAGACCGTTCTATAGAATTGAGGGGGTGAGGGGGGTAGGTAATGCGTGCGTACACAGGTGGACGGTGTAGGCCTATCTAAAGTACAAGTGCCTACACGATGGGGACAATTTTTGCGGGTGTCAGCATGTATACAAGGATCATCACCCGGGTTCAGCCCAATGAATAAATATGGAAAAAAAAACCCAGAATTCTGAAACGCCTCTAGAATGTCTAGCGAAGAGCACCAGCTTCTTCACGACCGTGTAAACGCAGATTTGGAAGATATAAGGGTGAAGGTTAAACTTCGCGTGCCTTTTACCGGTTAATGTTTTGCGGACGTGATGCTACTGAATCGCATTACTGCCCGAGTCTTTACAGAATAAAAAAAAGTTACGTACGATCATGAATAAATTGTTGAAATGAAAAGATTGGATTGAAAGGTTAATGAGAGGACAGGGTATACTTGTATACGCTGCACATATTCGTCAATTATTCTACGCAGGCAGGAACCCGCATGGTGGGATCGTAGAGTAACCGAGGTATCGGACGGACACTGCGCCTTCGTGAGGTTCCATCAGGGCGCTATATAAATGACCATATACATACACACATACTGCAGTCTAAGAATGGATCATCAATCATCGGTGATGTATGACGTAAAGCAAAAATTGGATCCATGCTGCCATGATAATATGACCTATGGCTGTGACCGTTAGATCTATTCCAAGCTAACTCACAATGCAACAGAAGACCTTGGGCCATAACCCTGCCATCAAGTGCCGACATGTCCACGTGATGTATGTAGCCTACGTCAGTTTACGGTTATGCAACTGGTATAATATAGAATTTACATCATTTTACTTACCAATATTGAACCCATATGAGAGCCATATCCCCCTGTGGAAGCAGTGTGTGTGGGTCCAATTTCATATAAATAAATTATGTGGACATAGGCCTAGGCCAACTGGCTGAAATTACTTCCTATGACCAACTGTTGTACTGTTTGCCGGGAAATCACACTATTCGATAGAAGCATAAATATGCTTAAAATTATCTTATCTCAGCCCTATATATATATATATATATATGATTAATTAAAATTATTGCAAACATTTTCAATGCATGCAAAATCACGCAGAAATGCGAATCAGAGATGCACCCTACTCGACCCCACCTACTCTACTTGACCCCACCTACTCTACTTGACCCCACCTACTCTACTTGACCCCACCTACTCTGCTTGACCCTACCTACTCTACTTGACCCTACCCTATTTTGCCTAAATGTTTGGCAGAAAATAGCAGACACTACTATTGTCACACAAAGCCCCAGTTGCTATGGCAACGGTTGCCAAGGCAGCCGTAAGAGGTGCTTGAGCCTTGATGGCTTAAGGGTCGCTCGTCGTCCGAATGAACTGAGCCAATCAGCAGATAACCTTTTCAAAGAAGATAACAACATGCTTCTGAAAATGAAGCCGACTCTCCGGTCGTAAATTTCTCTAGGAGAGAAATATAATCCACAAAGACCACTACAAGCCATTATCCTGGATGACTGTGAACGCAAACGTATACCTGATCTATATTTACCGGGAAATGTACCGGGTATTAGACCGCTTGTTAAAATGGTCTTACCTCACTCGACACGAATAAACATTTCCAGGACAATACGTTAATCTCTTAAAGCAACATTTAGTCATTGTATAAAGGCTGCGCTTCGACAGCTATGATACTATTATCAAAATAAACGCATGCAACGCAACATCTGATTGACTAGTGCGACCGTCCTTGAAACAAGGTACTCTCATTTGGGTAAATTTTCAACAATGCATATTAGTTAATATTCGTAACTCATACGGACACTCTCACAAATACTGACATGGCAGTGGGGTAACTAAGGTTCGGGTCAACCAGTATACGGTGACTCATTATGCCCCCCTTATTAAACTCCTTCCTTAAACATACATGGGCCTACCAGAGCACGCGGAATCCTTAGTAATGCTTATGTACTAATGCTACCTGTAGATGGCAATTTCTGTACATTGGCTTAACAGACTTCAATTGTAAAATTAGTTATATGAACAATTATCAGAAATAAAGTTACAAATGCACATTTTTATTTTAATCACTTACAAGTATTATCAGCTTCATTTAATAAATAATAAAAGAAAACTTCATTTAATTTCACTATGAGCGAACGGTGACAAATGTTTACAGGAGACGAATTTAACTGTCGGCAGTCATACAAGGCTGCCGACAGCTATATGTGCAGCATAATGTTCCGGACATATAATTTAATCAACGCCCCCTCCTAGTGAAAGAGGGACCAGTCATCTCTACACCCCAATGTGTCAAACATTACTCTACGCCCGCCAATTCTTTTTACATAGTTATGCAAACTAAACAATTGATCAAACATAGACCAATATAAAAAAGAACGTTTTGGCATTGTTCGTGAAGATGATTAATTGTGTGAAAGAATAATGAACTATAGTCGTGGATGACCCGATCATGCACCCCAAATTTTTAACCGTATGCTCAATTAATAAATAATTAAATGTTGCCTTCCTAAACACGCACTTCCTTCTAATTAATGGCTTCCTCTATGTCAATATTTCGCTATTCCCTATAGCGACGCTTGCATCTACAGACAAATGAAACAGCCGAACTCACGCAGCCTATATATATAATATATAAAACTTTTTGGCATTATATATACGTATATATACAACGAATCTCATACCGGGTCTCATCATTGGTATGGCGCTGTATCGAGGGATCAGCTCCCAGATACCTGCGGGAACAATGCTGTTCCACACTAAGTGTCCAATGCCGAGGCTCCCTCCGCTCTTCCTCACAGGTCAAGCTTCTTGTCCCTCGCTCTCGGACTTCCATGAGGCAGCGCCGAGCCTTCTCGGTTGCTGGCCCTGCAACCTGGAATGGGCTCTCTGTCACACTCCGCCTTTGTGCCCAGGGACACTCAACCATGTTATACTAATCTTAATACTGTCCTATTTAGCCGGGGTTGGGTCGGGAGCGCTTCTTAGTAGATGTCTTGAAGGGGCGCTATATAAGTCATCAAAATAAATAAAATATATATATAGTAATTCGCTAGTAGTCGCAACCGTAATTCGCCATGTATAGCGTAAAGGTAATTCGCTGTAGTCGTAATCATAATAGCGAGATTTCTTTGATTCGACAAATCCAACAAATCGAAATCGTGGGAATCAGCTTATTCACGGACGCTCACTCAAAGCCAAATCTATAGGCAGTCAGATGAGGTCAAAATCCAAGGCTTAGATGGACACTACGGTGGGTGGGATTAACATTCAGAGCGATCGAGAGAAAGGGAAACAGAGGAGACGATGAAGGATTTTTTATAAAGGAGTATAGGCATACTTTAAAAACCTACTCAGAAATGGCAAGGGATGCAGTGTACTCGCTATAGGTTGTGTCTCTCGCTCCCCAACAGTTTTTCCATGACGGGAAAGATGGGACGCTTATAGGCCAAGCACAGGGGATGGGCTCCTGATGACAGGGTCGTTGTGTGGAAGGTATCGCTGTGTAGACGCCATGGTTGGGTGAGCACATTGGGAGAATGAATTATTGCCGTCCGAAAACACTTTGTTGGTACTTTATGGACGGCCTCTGATCATAGGACCCTCGCCAGAGGTCGCAAATGTCATTTTCACAGCCAAAAAATTTAAAAACGGCAAGATGTCTCAATGCTTTGTAGATTCACTCGGACCTGGATAGACAATTTAGACATGAAATATGAGTGATATGTTTTGAGGGCAATCGCTAACACTAAACAGTCTCCGTCCATGTATTAAATATAGATGCAACAACATACTTAGGCCTACTCATGCATACTAACATATATACATATATAGGCCTACACACATACATACGTAATACAGGCATATATATAATCATATATATATATATACCAAGACCATGCTTACATAATACATATATATTCATAATACCAGTCATACGACCATACATACATGTATATATATCTATATATCATAATACTCAGCTCTATAGTCTACCTATATAAATTCATGCAAACATAAAACAGAAATATATATATTATACTGGGTGTATAGACTATAATCGTGTATTGATATACATTTAATATATAGCCAGGTCTTCATCAGGCTGTATGTATGATATATATATATATATATGTGAGTCTGGATTATGCAGTTATTCATTGTATAGGTCTTTTATTAGTGAGAATAAAGCACCTAAATTTAGACTTGGAGCATCTGGAAATGCATAAACCAACCACCCTGATGAACCTATGAGTCATATATATGGAGCCAAGGACACGGATCTCTGTCTCTCCCTCTGCCTCTGCCTCTGTCTTTCTCTCTCTCAGTCAGGAAAAACAGCAAGTCTTAGATCCTCTTCTATATATATTCAGAGTGGAGTTCTGAAGCAGTGACTCTATACACTGAAGAGATCTTCATTCCCCACAGTATAAATGGTTATTACCGACTTATTTATACAAGGATACATACATGCGTATATACATACATACATACTTATAGACATAAATGATAAGATGAAAATTTTCCTCTATTATTTGTCAGAGAGACAGAGAGTTATATCTGCGAAGGCATTGATTTGCAACATAATATATAGGACACGTGAATCCACTCATCCTGATGTATGCAACGACATTCGCATATGTATACAGACCCACCCACACATCCACTCACCCCCCACACACATACAGACGCACTTATATATATTATATATATATATATAACTCATGATCAAAGTTAATTGAATAACATTGAGCAAGGTATTATATTCTGTTAGTTATACAGCTATCAGGCTTAGGTGAATATATATATATAAATATATATATATATTCAACCATGCAGCGGCCATAAACAACTGACAGCAAAGAAGTATACAACAAGAAACAATTGCACCCAAAAACAATGAACATATGAAACTGCCTGGTGTATACACGTCCATCCTATAACCCAGTAACTCCAATCGTCCGATACACACGATTCCCAATCATTTCTCCTCTGCGCCCAATTTCTGTCGTGACATCTGCCTTCCTCAGTCTCCTCTGGGTCTCTGCCAGCTTCGAAAGACAATCGAAAACGCGCAAACAGACCGCACACCGTCGATCTGTGAGTCCCTATGCGACAGAATAATTCGATTTCATTAATCAAGACTGCCGAGAGCGCCCCAAGGCAAGATCGATAGATCGATTGCTACAGAAGTTTGACGCAAATCCCAATAAATCCACGACGCAAGCGGTGACGACAGAGCACTTTCGAGAGTGGTCCAACATCGCTTCGACATGGCTTGTCTGTATGTCTATCTGGTATAATGTAATGTAATGTGATGTAATGCAGGCAAGCATTTAGATAGAGCCACTCGAAACAGCAGCGCTCTCAATGGGCATCTGTGCTTGGGCAATAGAACAGGAAAATCTTAAAGCGTCTCCGAAACTGGCAACGTGAGAGGGTCAGTAATTCCAGGCGCGGGGACTGTGGAAGACATGCTAGACATGGTATGAAATGATAGTTTAATGTATATATATATAGATCCGTATATATATATATCTGTAATAATACAATGTAGATATAGAGACCTATATAATATGACATCGATTTGGATATGTCGTTAGTCACATTGGCGGTCGTCTGCACGCTGTCGAAGTTCAAAGGTTAAAGCCTCTCAATGCCCGATGGAACTATATGAGCGAGTTACTATCGCACAACTACCTCTGTCGTCCGCCCATTGGGACATTATTTGGGTGTAATAGAACAATAAATATTGAAAATAAAACGAGAAATTCTATAGCTACACACAACCAACCCAATACAATTTTATTTAATACGTTAATCTCTCTCGTTAATCTCGTAATAACGTCCTTCAGACGGACACTCACGACCACAATAAAATTAGGTCAGAACATCGATTCAGCGCTCGTGAGTAAGCTGGTGCCCTGCGTTTGACTTTCGACGGCAGTTTGGAGATTACGATTGCGCTCATCGTTGATTTAGTCGTAAGGTAACGTAATCGAGATCCGAACTGTGTATAGTTGAGTCGGCTACTTACTTTCGAACTGGAATCTTTCCATCCTGATCCTGAACGACGGAGAGCTTCGTGTGACACTTTTCCAGGAACTTCATCGGACTGCTGTTCAAGGTCAGAAGATTGATTGCACATTTAAATATTCCATCGGTCCATTCCTTCATGCGAGAAATAAAACACAAACATAGCGGCTCATTCTGAGTCCAGCGACGTCAGGGAGGGTTAAGCACCAACGAATTGGGTTCACCAGCAGACAGAGAAACAAACAGACAGACGGACGGACAGACAGGCAGACACAGACGGACACAGACAGACGGACGAGTAGGCAGACAGACACACACAGAGAGCCAGACACATGCAACAGACACAGGCAGACATACAGACAGAGACAGGCAGACAGACAAACAGACAGACAGGCACAGACAACAGACAGACATACAAACGTAACAGACTGTCATATACACGCACTCTGAGCGACCCACAGACTCACGAGAGGATACGCAAGCATCTAAACAAACAAACAAGAGTTTACCATGTTTACGTCCCTCAATGATCCAAAGACTAATCGCTCAAACACTTCGTCAGCAGCTAAAGCCCGGAAGGGAGCCCTGTAGACTCCGTCTACACGGAAACAGCCCCTTCTCATGAAGATTGATTGCACAAGAGACGAAATAAATCCGAAGGGTCAGACCTACGAGGGCTCCAGCGATCGGTCCATTTCCAGGTCCCCCACACCATGAATATTCAAACGGATCACTCGGCAAAACACGGAGCTCTAAGTCGACACAGACTTGGGACAAGACCCCACAGTTCCAACCGTCCCCCGCGTTTCTTACATAAGTACACTGATTCAGCTACAGCTCCAACTGGGGTCCATCTGGATTAGATTCATCTGGGTCTAAGTTGCACAATGTTTTTGATGCCCGACGGTCAAGTTCAGTCTGCCCATTGCTGGCCCGCATTGGACCACAGCTTGGCATCGTGGCCGATTGGCTAGAGCGGTAACTCGGAGAGTGCGGGTTCGACACTCGTCCGAGGAGTCACTGTGTGGGGACCTTGAGCAAATCCTTCGCATACAATAATGCTCTGCAGTACAACTGCAGTTGCGCCATCGAGGTTTGTGTGCAGTTCTGAACTAATTGTAGAGCAACGACGATATTACATCACAGTTGTATTGTATTGTATAGCAAATATAAGGCATGACGAAGGGAGCGCAGTGAAGATGCGACATCGTTATAGATGAGCTAATGACAGAAGATACATTGGTCGGAATCGCAGAATATGACAATAGGGTGACAGAACAAACCGAAACGACATGGACCGTGGTGAACAGGTGGTTGCTTTATTAATTATGAATATATGCACGAGAGGGTAAAACAGACGAACGAACGAACGGTAACAAAGGTAGAAAGCTAACAAAATATAGACGCAAACTTGCAGTGTAACAAGGACAGCCACAGACACACACGGAAAGAGAACAACACAACAGAGGTAAACAAACGGTCACATGGGACAGAAATACAGAGGCAGACAGCAAAGTAGACACAGAATAAGACAGGCTGAGAATAAATTGTAAGGAGCAATGCTGATTCTATAGGCAGAAACGGAACAGCACGCAGGCAGATAGCCAGGAAGACAGATAGATAGAGTGACACGTAGCAACAGATCGACGAACACAAAACGGGGAAGGGTATAAACAGACAGACGAAGAGAGACACAGACAAACAAGGAAAGACAGACAGACAGACGGAAGCATATATACAGGTAGGCATCTTGAGACAGATGGAAACTAAGAGAGACTTCTGAGAGTGACTTCTCAGAGATAAATCATAGCAACTGGTCGGACGGAAATATCTGGAAATAAGAAGATTGGCTGTCCCGTTAACAAATCCAATCAATGTATCAGAACATTCCATGCGTACAAGTGCGCGATTTTCGACTTTTATGCACTTCATCAGACTTGTGAGCATTGACGAGATTCGTACATTGCCATCAAGAAATAAAGATGCGTGGAGTTCGAGTAGAAGTGATGTTATTATTTTGCTCTCAAGAAATAAAGCTGGAATGAGCGTGCAATTCACACAGAAGTTGGAGTCATGCATTGTTCTCAACGAAGTACGCAGGAGCAAGTGTCTATTTCACACAAAAGGTAATAAATTCATATATTGCGCTCAAGGAAGAGTGGAAGAATGTATGGACTAATTCTAGTTTCCGTCTGAAATGCATACTCTTTACTGCTCTGTATAAAAGTCCCCGTAAAGAATAAATGAATTAATTATCATCTTATAAGCAGTAATACCGCAAAAGTAATAGTGCTAAGAAATTGTGACATCTTTCAATGCAAGGACGTCACTAACTCTTCTGACTGGATGTGGACAAAGCACCTTCACAGACATGAACAGCCGCAATAACAGGACCGATCGATCAATACACCACAACATATTCGGTTATAAGACGAAGAATAATGAACCTCGCCAAAGTCATAATGAAGAATAAATAAACATAGCTGGAAGCTCATGTTAAATTTACGGACAAATAATAATTAGGCCTTATGCATGGACGTGGCTTGAACTGGAGTAGTTAAATCTGTAAGTAATGGTTGCGTATGAGGGGGCAAATGCTATGGCTAATGGGCTAGACGCTAGACGTGGAGATAAATGGCAATGAACTGTGATATATACGTCCGTACCAATATTACCTTCGGAGATAATTACCTTGGAAGAAAGGTTAGATTTATGGGCGAGGTATCAAAAATGGCAGCGAGACAACAACGTAATCGGAAAGTTAAGAAGGATGGCAGAAACATTTCTCACGAAAAGACCCAGAATGATATAATAGCACAGAACTACAAAATAAATTGTGTTATTGATTAGTCATTACATGTAACCGTTGTAATTGAATTTCACCCGATATGATGTACAGGTCAATTTATGGAGCGTCTTCCAGTTCTATCTATCTAGTCTACGATGCATATATCCAAGCCACAAAACAATATCAATTTAAAGCTTTGGCAATGCAATAGCACAATTCAGCTGCAATTGATATGTTGCCCTCCTTCAAAACTTAAATGAGAACAAGCGTGACCACACGAGAGAACGTCGATGGTACTTAGTAACTGTGATCGAGGACTTGCTCAGGGTCCAACGCATACTCTCAGCGTTACAGAGGGAGCGCTCTTCCTATTGGTCGGTGGGCGAGGCTAGAGTTAGCAAGGAGAGCGGCAATTGGCCGGACAAACTCTGATTTGCAACACACCTCGGAACCCTCATTCTGACAACTACTCCCTGGTCAGAAACAAAGGACAGCAATTCATTCAAAACGAATCCATACCTGAGCCACTTCTTTGGAAGATGCCACAAAGTTGACAAACGACACGTTGACCATATCAGTACCATAGCAGATGGTGACCATTCTGTCCTCCAGGGCACAGTCCTGGGGCCCAGCCGAGCAAAACGCTTCCCTAAGTCGAGGATCCTGTAGTAACCATAAAGTTACAGTTACAATTTACAATTCCAAACCTGTAAGGCAAGGATGTCATGCATTTTTCTTGATAGAGGGCCAGCAGCAATATTTTCCAGCAAGTGGTGGGCCAGCGTGTGAAGGCGCATGAGGAAAATTGGGTAATGATCTCGAAGGGGCTATACAAGCAGCTGAGTTAAGCTTTGAAAATGTGATTCTGATATGCATAATAAATTACAAACATCACAGAAAACTCACAAGGCCTTTAAAATGACAAATTAGACCTTTTATTCTTAATTTTGTTGTATAGTCGCAACGTTCCGCATGCCAGAAACTCTATCGGGCCGGGGCTTGAAAGCCCTGCTGTAAGGTAATGCACTCTGTAATGAAGGCCTACACCCCATTTTATTCGTTATTTTTTTCTTCTCTCAAGCTGTCAGATAAATGTGCGACCTGGCAGTCGATTTGTTAGAAAGAGAAACTGTCTCGGCTGTCAAGACCACGAGTGACATGTTTACAGGGCTCATGAGGCAGGAAACAGCCGATGAAAGTGATCGTTAAAATTGAGGGCTCCATCTCATAAGACAGATCTTCGCTTATTTTAAAAAGAAAAACCATACATGAAAATTCTGCCCATGATGACGGTGTTTATATCTCTCTACTTTCAAGACCACCAGAAGGTTAACAGCGGGTACAAAATACAAAGCAGTTGACTAAGTTGTTCTGACGTACTGCTCTTCATCTTTACCATATGTCCACAGCAGCAAAAAAGAAATCGACGTTAGACGAAAACGATATTCTTACCACACGCAACCAGTCAGATTTTCCGATATAAAAACATCTCCACGTGCAAATAACATATATTGATGTATGCCTCAAGTCTGGAAATTTATCGGGGCAGATTTCACGTGATCGATCACGCGCTTCAGACGCCCTTCACGGGCCTCTGCACACTGAGGGCAAATTAACCATATTTCTGCTAGTAATTGGAATACAGCGAATAAAACGGGTTGGTGAAACATTTGACAAACGTTTCTTCAGATAAATTGTTCATAGACACATCAATTCATGGCAATTGCTTTGAAACAGAATTTGCAAAACATTCCACGTATTAAGGAGATGTTCAAATGGTTGCAAGTTAACAATTTAATGATCTTCAGATTAGCTTCGATGTCTGCTCTTTCCAGCAAGAATGCATACAATCAGCGCTTCTGAGTGGTCACCTAGAAGAGGCGCTATATAAATTTACGAATCTTGTATGACTGGGTTGGCTAAATATTTTAGGCTAGTATTCTGTACCAGTCGTCTGCACTTATTGTATAAAAATTGGCGGCCAAACTAGCTGAACAAGAATTGCCTTTTTAGGGTTTCCCTAGCTGCCAATAGTATTGGTGAATATGTTTATCCTTTTCGATTATGACTGTAAACAAGGAAATATCTAATTGTGTTTTTAGGCTACTGCTTCGTATTTGAACACTGGCGTATGCTGAGATTCAAGCACTATTACACCATCATACACTGAAAATAAATGACTATATATGGGCCGTATGTACATAAATATTATGCATGCATATATGTATATATAATACATATATATAATATATTATATATATATATATATATATATATATTGTAACCGGGGCACGACGGCCAAATGGATAGCGGTCTCGTCCTAAAGGCAGTGAGTATGAGTTCTACTCTCCACCAGAGAATTGTGTATAGGAACCTTGAGAGCTCTAGTCCTTCACTCACCATCGCTCAGCCCCATGGATTTTCTATCCAATGGTCGTCATGTGCGCACTTCTGACGAACGGAAGGAACGCAATATCAAATACAGTGGTATTGCATTGCGTGGTATTGATTTCCTACTGCTGGAATCAGAAAAAACGAAGTGTATATATAGGCCTACCTTCGGAAGTCGCGAGTGCTTTCCAGTTCTTGTGTCACGGATGAACGAAATGTCGAGGCAGTCCATTTCCTAAAGAAGCAGAACGAAAGTCACGGATGAGCGACAACGCAAAAGGACGCAATCAGTCATCGGTCGAACGGAACAAAAAAGACGTCACGAATGAATGAATAATTAATGCAATTCATTTCCGATTTAGAATGGGAGTTGCTGCTGCTGATGCTGATGATGATAGAGAAGCGCAAACAACAGTCCAATTCATCTCGTGCACTCCACACCATCCCCAGCTCATGCAAGGCATTACCTGAATTTTGGACTAAGACTTGTATACCTGTAATCGCTAAAATATGCAATTGGTAATGGTGCAGGTTTTATGGTACTGGTAATGGTGATTGCAAATTTATATAGCCCCACTGTGAGTGTGACTTATCAGAGGCGCTTCCGATCTAGAGTAGAGAGACGTCCGCCAAAAGGACATGTCCTCATTTTTGGCCTCAAGTCCTCTGTCCGGCTGGCAAGCCCAAAATTCTGGAAGATGTTCCACCTCTTGTGTGTTTGCAGCAACGAGCTATTAGATGCTATTTCATGGCAGTGCTCAACGACTTTCATCATCATCATCATCATCATCATCATCATCATCGTCGTCATCATCATCATCATCATCATCATCATCATCATCGTCATCATCATCATCATCATCATCAGGATCCATAGGCTGAAGGCCCGTAGGTGTCCTATGCACATTTGACCATTGTTCTACATGATTCTCTGTCTTGGGTTAGCTGTAATAAGTTATGTATTTCGGTTCCACACAAAGTCTTCTATGTCATCTGGCCATTCTCTGCGAGGTCTTCCTCTCCTTCCCGTTCCCTCCATAATTCCTGTCATTTTTGTCAACAACTTTACACGCTCATATCGTCACTAATTTCTCCTTGCCATGGATCCTACCAAATCAACAGTTCAATCTACTTATGTACTTTTGCAATGCGGATATGTTTCTTCTAGACGTTTCTAGTCCCTGTAGTCCCTGATCTGAGTAATGCTACAAAAATTGTCTCTGATGAACGTATAAAGAGCCTTTATGGTAAAAATGCCATGTCCTGGTTTCTTAGGAGCCCTCCTGATTCCGAAGTGCGTAGTCAAAAATTCAATACGTTATTCTATGTCCTATTCTCCGACTTTCTGTGTCCTCTTTAGAAACTCCAGCTCCAGCTCTAACATAAAATAGTCTTGAAGTGAGGATGACGACGACGATGATAATGATACAAATAATAAGAGTATTAGCAAGAGGTATATTTCTCATTTTCCGACAAAATAGCTTTTCTACATCGGACAAAAATTGATAATAATAATAATAATAATAATAATAATAATAATAATAATAATAATAATAATAATAATAATAATTCCCAGTGTTCAGAAAATCTGCTCCCAGTGTACAAAGCGAGCCTTTTGATGGGACGGCCGAACCAAGACAGACGATAAAATGTGTTTACCACAACAATTCAAGCACCAGAAGCCGCAGCATAAAAAGTCATCCCATAAACACTTCAGTATTTTTTATGCAAGACACGTTATTAATAAACGCAGCAGAATTCATCTAAACATACATCAAACTTATGTGCTAAACACATGTCTGCGTGCAGGACATTAACAAAGAGCATCAATCGACCATAAAGTTTAGAGGTGCATAATCATATGTATATTAATATATATAACATAAATATATATATTTATACATACATATATAAAACATATGTTTATAGAAGTACAAGGGGTTTATACATATATTACAATATAGACACGTGGCCGTGTGGCACGGTGGTCGATTGGTTAGAGCGGTCAGCCCGTAACACTGACTGAGCGGGTTCGACACTCGTCCGAGGCATCACTGTGTAGGGACCTTGAGCAAGTTCTTCGCTCACAATTGCTCTGCATTACAACTGCAGCTGCGTCGTCGAGGCGTGTGTATGCACTTCTGATCAATAAATGTTGGAAGTAGGGCGATTTCAAATTTCAAAAACTATTATTATTATTATATAGATATGTTGATGACGCTTGCAGTGCTACGGATACTGCTACTACTGATGTCGATGATGATGTTTGATTAGCAAGATGATAATTACTATATTGATGAGGATAATGTGCATGATAACAATGATGAACATCATAATAGAAATATCGATATTATATATACACATTGTATCACATCGACGTATCCATAGGTATACATATACATATTACATAGACGTATTGATGGTACATACATGTATATATAGATACTATGTGTGTCCAAAAGGATATATTGCAGGTATGCATTATACTCGTGTATTGCAATTATATATATATATATATTAGTTAGACGCGTGTCTATATTTATTATATGGATGTCTATGCGTATATATATATACGAGTGCTGTTGATAAACTGGTGTATAGACATGTACAGAGTCCCAAGTAAACAGCATTCATAATGCAAACACAGAGGCATTATTAACGACTGAGGTCCGTTTGACACTATATATGGATCATGGGTGATCTCGTAACCGGATATGACGTGTCACGACTGGACATCAGAGATGACGTAACGGACCAGGAACAGCAGCTGATCGACAGGTTCCACGACGCCATCCGGTTCCTTGTTCCTGTCCCTTGATCTCGCTGATGAGTTCCTTTTATGCGTCCTGCACGTTCAAAGGATTTCAAAGACGACAAAGCAAATGCGAGAACAAATATTCCGATGCAGTTGGCCAATGACTCTCGCAGCAGAAAGCTCGATGCTCAGCGCTGGTGAATAAGCTGGTGCCCTGCATGGTCCTGGCTTTCGAATGGCGCTCTAGAAGTTCGGAGATTACGATTACGTCTGCTGTTCCGAGTGATGGATTATTGTTCAATAAACCGTTTACAAAGCAACACATTAGTACAACATTCAAGCACCTAATTATTCACGATGATTGATTGTCTAGAGATGTATAAAAAAGGGTCGAGTGCTGATTCTGATGAAGACGATGACGATTATGATGATGATGAAAACGAGGAAGATTATGATGTAATTGTTTAACGCCGACGACGACGATGATGATGACAGAATGATTTTCACGGCAATGATGTTGCTGACGCAGATGACGGTAAAAGCAGTGACCGCGACACCGACAATAATCAGTATCATAATGACTTCACTGATATTAATGACGCTGCTGCTGCTGCTGTGATGATGATAAGGTTTTATACGAATATATTCTGTTTATTTGCATATATTAAAATTTTGATTGCCCCATTTTCTTAGCATTTATGATTATAATTATCGTCATGATTATGACTTGACTCAAGGGCGTCCAGATAGAGGGTCCGGAGGCAAATACCTTAAAAAATTCAGGTAGGGTATATTTTTTAGACTTAAGGGGGAATATCTTGCCTCCCTGACGCTTGGGAGCTGGGGTTTACTTCCATCACTCTTGGCTTGCGTGGTTGGTTGATTGCCTGCTGAGAGATGACCTGATATAACGCTAACCTTCAGATCAAGGTCAGCGAGACCAGCTTCTCAATAGCGCTATGTGATGTCAAACTCGTAAATCGTAACATCCTGATCAGTTTTGGTCCCAGGTCAGAATGGGGGAAGTCTGGGGGGACTGGGGAAGGGTGAGACCTGGGAGACTACTATTGAGGAAAGGAGACATATGGCTCCATACGGTCGAACGACGATATTGTAGATAATAACAATGTTTTTGTTTCGGGTGGCTGTGGTTGTTGGGGGCGGGACGGTGGGTGGGCATCTCGTGACTAATAGAGGTCGGGCATATTTTACGAGTCAATTAGAAAATAGAAATGGCGGACCGACCGTCGATGTTCAGCGCGGATCCGGTGATATTATCGGTGAGCGACGGCGTTATTGCCCAGCGGACTGAATAGCAATGTCAATAAGCTGGCTGCAGGGTCTGCCTTCGTCGTCGGCCATCGATTAGGTTTGGCGCTCTGCACTCGTCGGGTTTCCCCGAAATCCACAACCGACGACACAGCGTTTGCTGTCGTGGAGGGAGCGAGTTATGGTTGGGTGGCTTCGCGAGAGCCTAGGTGTCATTACGGAATGGCAATTAGGTTATGCAGGACTGCGAGTAGTGTGGCTGAACCGGACATCTGTTCGACTGTCCTGTGGAAATACTCTTAGGTTCACTGATCTGTGACTGCCAGTCACAGCATGTATTATATATAGTGAATAATTATATTATTATATAATATATAGTTTATATAAATGTCATTATCCACAAATTCGTCGATGTACCGAATGGCACCGTAGTCACACGCATACATATATATATATATATTATATATCAACACATACCCATATGTTATATTATATATTTTATAGATATGTATATATATATATACTATATATGCTCCCAAATTTGTGTGTAGATGCGTGTGTGAGTGGTACGCATTATAAACTGCAATGTTTAAATAAGCCGCAAATTGAATCTCTACCGCATTCATTTCCTTACAGAAGTGCATCGTAAACATTTCAAATACACCTCCAAAACGATCGTTCAATTGCGCGCATCGATTGCCACAATTGCTTTTCGGTCACCCCTCCCCGATACACCGCCGTCGGCAATGTTTCATATCTTTCGGTATGCACACCCCTCTTTTAGCAGGATGCGTGTTGGACACGCGAGACAATGCCCTTCGACCCCAATTTCCGGTTTTACGTGTCGGTTGGCCTTTCTCACCAATGTACTGCTTTCCCTCACAGATTTCACGGTCCAGTCCCGGAACAGGTTGCTGAAGTATATATGTGCGGCAAGAGGCCACACGGAACACGCATTCAGCATTGCCGCGTCGTCCATCACAGCGGGAGCAACTGTTTTATAGCGCCATAAACCAAAGCCTGGGCGATTAAAAATGGATCCCAGCGCATCTTGTGAACTACTGCTCTGTTAACATGCTCATGGGCAGATAATGGAATGAATATTGGCTGCATATGAGCCCCATGTGGGAAACTGCTCCTATGCATACGGGCATGTTTGCTGCGTGGCTTCTTAGCCCCAGAAACACAATTATCGCTTTCGACATTTTGAACAGAAAATATCGCCCTCTCGCGTCAATTGTGCTCAGACATAAATGCTGAAATTCGTCTTCAATGAAGCAGTGCTCGAAACAATATTATTAGAGGACACAAACTTAGACTCAAAACACCTGAACTCGTATTTGACACATAATTTTTTCAACTGTCACGGCTGACAGCCCCTCAAGAGACCCAAGACCGCCAGCACACCTGATCGCTCAAGGGAAGAAGCCACAGAAGAGGCGACGGTCAATGAACGATGACAGCAACTTCCGTTAAGAGCGTCTCTTAGGTCGGAAGCCAAAAGTGTCACAACTGATGGGCAAAGTAAACTGAGTTTACAATCAGTTTCAATTGACATAAGCCAGACAATTTCTTTTATCAAATTTGTCACAGCTAAGAATTGCTGAACTGCTAGAGAAATTGTCTCTTTGTCAGACCCGGACTTGGCTCCTCGTGCACTTGTTTACTCTGGGTAACCTTCTTAACACTCGCTTATAAGCTGGTTTTCTGGGCTTGGGTTTTTATACATAGCACTGTATATTCTTTATATATATGCACATTTACATATATATATATACATATTCCATATAAATACGTTTACATATATATATAATAGGTATATACACACATATATATGCAGTGTTGGGTAAACTCAGACAATAAATGAGTTAAATCAAAACCCGGCTAGTACACTTCAAAATGAGTTAAAACTCAAACTCAAATCATCCTCTGTGAATTGAGTTAACTCAAACTCATTTGTTAAATGAGTTAAATTATCAACTCACACATGTGAGTCTCATAGGCTCATGCTAGCCATTTGGAGATTACGAATACGTTCTAATCCAACGTTTTTCAAATGCTAACTCAAACCCATAAATGACAGCAAGTGAGTTTAAATTCAACTGAGTTAACTCATACCCAACACTGTATATATATATATATATCCGGTATGATTTTATAAAAGATTTTAATTTAGAAGGGATGATATATAGAAACACCGACCTTGTTCTGATCCCGCCAGTAGAGAATGTATCCCTTTGGATCCACTCGTAGGATGACTTGCACCCCAGCCGTTGAGTCCTGCGCAACAGACAGAACATGCACTACGTAGCTCATTATTTATAGGCTTATTAAAATTATTAATAACTTAAATAATTAATTGCTATAAGTGGCTTACTGTAAGACAGTTAATTTAGAGTTGCGTTTAACTATATAGAAGAGTGGCGTTAGAATATTTATCTTGTTTAAGTGTCAAAAGAGCTGCTGGTTAGTAGCATTAATATCACGTGGTTCAATACTATGGATGACTTACTAAAGCGACGAACGACGCTACCGAATGAGTGCGCGCTATATAAAAGTCACGCGCTGGAGTCGGTCGATTGATAGGATCCAGATATTCAGGGTCCCTAGGCTGAGCAGTCATGATAGCCTACTTTTTATACGGAAGTGGGCATGTTCTACAGCAAAGGATTATAAGTAAGGCTTACGGTAATCTTCATATGCTTGAAGTTTAATCAGATTGCAGTAAGTGTCAATAATAGCATATTTAAAAGGTCATAAATAATTTTTTTTTACTGATTAAATATTTGTGGAGGGCTGCTTGCATGGGAGCCCGATCCGGACCCATAGAAATAGCCGAAATAGAGATTTCCTTATGCCCCTCTAGGCGAGCCTTGATCTAACGTTGATTTGAAGTGAACGTTTATTTCAGCGCGATATATAAAGCAATAGTTATATCATATTTATTGCCAGCGAATCACTATTGTATTCTGGCTTCCTTGAATTAACAAATGCTTGAGTAGGCATAATCTTCATCCCCAGGTTGCACTATCTTCATACAAAAATAACAGAAAAGCACGCGAATTGCACCTTTATGAGAACACGATGAAAAACGCAGAAAGTATTTTTGACCTTCCCGTTGATCTCATTTACGGATATTTTGCTTACGTTGTCATAGAATGATGCTGACTTAAAGATTGTCAGAGAGCATAGCCTTCAAGGGAGGCATGTATACAGTTGACACATCTGACATTTCGCGTACACAGAAATCCCACCGTATAACAAAACTGTACTGGCCTCATGCATAACTCACAGTGTTTTGCATTATGTAATTGATATCTGTCAATCTAGAATAAATATATGTTTGGTTGAAATATATATTTTGGTGCCAGACAAGACAATTGTGACGATTAACACGCAAGCTATACTATACTATACATACATACATACATACATATATATATATGTGTGTGTATTGTATATACGTCCGTCTCAAGAATTGTACACGTGATATGTGCTACACCAATCGTAGGCATCACTAACATAAACGTCACGCAAACGAACACACGTATTCGTGATATACTCAAACGTGCCACTTCAACTTGCGCAATGATCCGATTGCAGCATATCATCGAAAGACCGAGAATCACAGGAATTCTAGAACTAGAATTCCAGCAATGCTTCTTTAATCCACTATAGGAGAACTGCATGCAGAGCGATTCCAATCATAGACGAGGCTCTGCTTTCTTGCCAATAATTGCTCTTTTCACTATCGCCAAATTCCTGTCTACTTCCCAAGTTTAACATTTCGTTGAATTCCTAGTCAACATCTCTGGCCTACTATCCACCAAGATCAAATTGAACTCCTCTGCTCAGCCTATAGCACCTTCGTGCGGTTCTTGTGAGGCGCTAAATAAATGGTATACATACATACATAGGTAACTAATACAGATTATAATCCTAATGCATCAGTCAGTGCATGGTCTCTTTAAGTACGTATGTATATATGTACTCCATTGGACCAAATGCAAGCACACTGTGGGAACATCCGGTTAGAACAATCTAGGAGCGTTCAATCACAGAATAATCATGATATGCAATTACAAAACAGATAGATATTGCAAGCGTTGTCGCCCACCCTTTTGCCAAACCTCTCCATATGTATCCTCCCTGTTCAAAGCTCTCTATCCACTCAATCCCTACTTCTACCTTCCCTCCGTCTCCGCTCGCTCCTGCTCTCCCCTCCCTCCTCTCGCAAGCATAAATCCAAAACCAAAAATCGAACTATATGGAACGTAACTTAATTAGAGGATTATCCACAAATGTTGGCAAATGATTTATAAACATTAAATCAACAATAATCACTTGTTAATGATTAAAGAAGTTAATTTTTTAAATGAAGATATCCATGCTTGTGTTTGGATGTGTATATGCGACGGATTATGTGTGCCTGTATTTAGGTGTTGTAGTCTTGTGTGTGTGTGTGTGTGTGTGTGTGTGTGTGTGTGTGTGTGCACTTGACTGTTTATATATTATGTGCATTAATGTGGTAATTATCAAGTCTGAAGCACAATATATGTAAAGATTTTAAACCAGTATCTCAAATGACCCAGAAAGTGGCTCTGCATACAAAAAAGACAACATACATAAATTAAATTAATTAATACTACAGATTATCTAGTCCCATTCAATTAGAAATTTCTGCATGTCAATCTGGAAATCATCCCAACATTATTGATTTCTCTAGAATTCCAGAATGTACATCCAATGATACACAATATGCCACAAATCGGCTAATTTCAAGCAAGAAATGTTACTAATATTGCTAATCGTCTCATCTTGCAGAGCTCTTGTTTAAAAAAAGTATATCAAGAGACACATAAATACGGGCATAATCACACATCGATCCAAATATACACACACCCACAAAGAAACCCACTCAGGCATGCACACAAACACAAATTCCTAAACACAGACACATAAACAAGAACACATAGACGCTCACCCATCCAACATAAACGCCTATACACACGCACAAAAGGCATTGGCTCACCTTGAGCATCAAGGCTTTGAACGCCAACAGTAATGGACGGGGGCTATTGCTGTGAACCTCATCTTATTTATAGAAGCTGCTGCATCAGCACACAGGTGGTTTAATAATAAGATTCTGGGAGAGGGACGAAAACCTGAAGTGGCTGAGGCAGAAATTCCTGCAGTCATCTTGTTTATATGCAACAGAATCGGATTAAGAACCTCGGTACCTTTAAGTAAGAGTTTGGTACACAGTTTTTTGTACCAAAGAAAACACAACTACTGACAGAGAGTGAAACTTACTCTAACTCTGTGGCCTAGATAAACCCTTTGACGATTCAATTCGGAAAAGAGACGAAGACACAATTCCCGTCAAACATAACAGCAAGTAACCAAATGAATCAACAAACAAATTATAAAACCAAATAACATGAAAAAGTATTAATTAAGAAAGGAGTTAATGAATCGACAGTCAGCTAAAAAAATTAAAATACAAATGAACAAATGATTTAACCAACAGTAGAATCGGATTAATAACAAAATAATGAACGAATCAATAATCAAATGAATCAGTGGAAGAACAATTTAATCAATGAACAAAGAATCAATAAACGAACAATATTTAAAAGAAACGAACGAACAATTGATTAAATAAATAAATTGAGAAAGGGATCGACCAATGAACGAATAACTAGATTAACGATTATGCCAATAAACCACTCAGCAATGTTTGAAGTATGTTTGAAATTTCAGCACACTACGTCTGGTATTTATAATTTTTTTAGTATGTGCTTCGTAAATAATTATGTACTTTGATGTATGCCCAAATTAATCAGTAATTTAAAAAATTAGTTAATTCTGCTGTAAGATCAGTTCAAGAAATATTTAGGAGTCGCCATACTTTGATGTTTGATTAGATGTGTGCTTGTTTGAAGACAGGCGCCAATAAACATGAACGATGAACAAATAATAAGAAAATGGAAGTCTAATGTAGGCTTACTGCATTCAATTAGGAAGAAGTAATCGGCTTAAGTTACGATGACAGAAACTATTACAGATTTCTACACTCTTTGATGTATGATTTGGTGTGTGCTCAAGCGAAGACAAATACAACGGTGCATAAAAGTATAGGCCAAATACGCAGATGGCAATAGCACATGCAGTCTGTTAGGCGTTTATGACGGGGCGCATTTGACGGGCATTTTTTCCGGGCGCCTATGGCGGGGCGCTTATGACGGGGTGCTTTTGTCCTGGGCGCTAACGACGGGGTGCCTATTTGGAGCTTTCGAGGGTGAAAAAACACAGGCGCCTTCATAATTATAAAGTGTGCAACCAAGTGAATTTTCTGATATAGCATCGTCCTGTTTATACATTTGATTCATCTTTAGAACATAAAACACGGCGGCACAGCCTCCACCTGATATTGTAGCGCCATAACTCGGTTCCTGCGCACTGCTAAGGCCGCCAACTGGTACCGAAATAAACAAAGCAATGCACATATATAATAACGTCTGATGTTTCTTGTACTGTTATGCTGATGTCGGCAAATCAGTATATAGCTGTCAAAACAAAATCAAATGTAACAGAGTCGGCATCCAGTGGCGGTTTCTGAAGTTCAATTGGAGGGTGGGGGGTCATGGGGCAAATGGTTAGACTCAATCTCACTCCTCTACAGTTTTGGGATTTGATATTGCTCACTAACCCTGTTCAATGAATGACACAGATCACACTCTCAACGCAGAGCAGTGTGCAACATAAGTAAACACAGCCATTATATTAAATGACAAGAGGACGTCATTCTGTATCATAAGGATAGAAGAACAGCAGAAGTTCGAGATAACCAGAGCGGGAGTCATGGATCGGGAACGCCGTTGATTTTGAGCTGCGCTTTAAAAAGATTCAGTTACAATTACAATATTAAGTGTTAGCCACTTTATTTTCTTAGCCTTGGCATCTAAAGGTGGGTGGCCAGTGAGAGCAGGTTGGCCACTGGCCAGAGATCTCGAACAAAATTTCTGCCATGATGAGAATTAGAACTACCGATTGACCGTTACACTCAGGCGAGCTAACCTAATGTACACTATCTGCATCATAAATGTTGATTAACTTGAAGCCTCTACGGCCGACTCCACGCTGCTGGCGTTCCAAAGACTACCAATAAACCGTCCCAGTTTCACGCACGACAGCCAACTGCCGTTCAAGAGACGTTCGCGTAAGCAGCTTATTAAACAACAGAAGAGAATTAGGACAAACGAACAGTACAGCCCAAGAAATTTTGATTCTCAGTTCAATCTTAAGAACTCGATTTGAAGATTTAAACGGTCGTGGATTGAAGATCAAGATTATTCACAAGAGTGGAGGTACATCCCAAAGCACGACACATCCGTAGAGCATACAAACATACGTACGTACAAGTCGTACACACATGTATATACATACGGACATGCATGTAAAAATACATGCATGCACACATACATAACATACAACATATATACATACATACATATATATATATATACATACATACATACACACACATATACATACAGACAGACTGTTCCTTGTTCTGGAAATCACAGCAGACGATATGAGGGAATCGTCTTGATCATGTAGGTAATCTGCCATTGTATACACCGTCATCATCCTGGCACGGCCAACTGGAAACACTCTAAACACTACACTCGGGCCAGCCAACCCATCCTCCTCTGCACCCGTGCCTCGCATGGTTCCAATTCCAGCTTCAAATGCTTAGTAAGGCCGTAGTGTTTCTACGCCATCTGACATTTAACCGGAGGAAATCGGGGTCCAGAGGCTTTGATGCTGAACTGTCATGCTCAACGAACAACGAAACAGGATTTTTTAAAGTAGTATTTATCCTCCACAAGAAGACAAAACGAACGGATGGAGATGGAGGTGGTTGGTTCAGATAAGACATGAAAAGAAGTGGTTGGTGGGGCAGAGATTCTGATCTCGATCATCTGGTTGTGTGGTTAATTAATTACTGAGACACCGGACATAACCGGGCGGAACAGACTTACTGATAACACTCTGGGACGGTTGTCAAAACTTGATGCAATAGTAATAATTACTATAGAGCAATAATTCTAATTAAACCACTTGGCAAATCACAGTTTGGAAGTTTTGGTGATAGACGCAGTGTCCGATTTGCCTGTGTTTAGAGGGTTGGACAGGGGGTTGGGGTTTCACACACAAGGGTGTTGATATACTGGAGAATTCTTCAGATTCCGATAAACTCTCATCAGCCGCCTCTCTGCTTCCATTTAAAAAAAATCTGATCCAGGGTAGATGTGACATTCACGCCCCCTCCCCAGTCCGTAGTTTGCCACGGAACATCTGTTTGCTTTGGCATATAATAAACCGAGATTCGTAGCCGCAAGACAACCCTATGCCATTCGGGCGACCACTACAATCAGAGCCTGGACAGCCGGACGACATCCTCGCCAGTAGGCTGCACTATTTACATCTTTCGGGTGACGGAGGGCAGGGGACTCACTCGACACTCGGATTTATCTCGGTCCTTGTGCATACACAAGCAGACATCGACGAACCTCCGATCCGAAGCCACCGCCGCCGCCGCCGACCTCCCGGCTTTCGAACGGTCGACGGCTAATGGCCACGCCGATCCATTCTGCCTTCTGACCGGACTGACGGCTGGCTGGTTGGCTAATGGATTGGTTGCGGGGCAGAGGCAGGCTACCCGCCGTCACCCTTCGGTAACGCTTGCCCTCGAAACGGCGGAACGCCCCGCCGTGAACATGATTTCTACGAAAATATGGCGAGATGAAAGAGAACAAACATGGCAGACATCGACTACGACGACGCTCCTTTTTCAATGAATACGCGGCCAAGGTCACGTGACACATGTGATAGGAGGACGAATATCTGCCAGATAGCTGCATGACGTAACATTGACGCCACCATCAAAACCAAGGAATTTATATTAGACGAGTGGTTACTCGTCAAATATTCGTGCACACGTTTCACTCTTAAGCATAGGTGTCTCCTCAAATTAAATTTTGCTTCTCTTTGAAAATTTGATGTATTAAACCTACAAAGGCATTTTTGCTATATTACCGACATACTTGTTCGTCAATTAACCTTCAAAACTAATAGTTAATGAAACAGCCTGTTATATCAGAAAGATAATTTCTGGCTCTCGATTATCGCCCAAAAATTAATGACCCGACGTTACATCGGGACTTTCCAGTCCTGCGCATGATGAGTCCTTGCATTTATGACCATAGCCGCTCAAAAGATTCACTCATACTTATTAAAAGGCTTCACTGACACGATACGATACTATTACGTATACACTATCCGTTAGATTTGGAGGCATCTTTTAAATTGTCCAATTGGGCATTTTTCCACAATAAACACGCAATCAAGCTACTGTATATTTTTAATCTAGCAAATGACAATCGTACGTCGAACGGTAGAGTTTTAACTGCTCATTAACGTGATATTGAGCCAATCTAGGACACCGATTTTAAAGCCGGAAAATGGTGAAAGTGTAATTAATTTAAATAATACAAATGGCAAACTTACGGACAATGAAGACAAACGTAAAACGAAAGTGAACGTAAGGTATTATAAACCGCTACATAGGCCAATAAATATCTAATAGCCCTGCGTTACATTACACTGCATCCTAGCAAACGCTATAAGGGGCCGTCCATAAATTAGGTCACGCGCCTTCCTAGGGGAGAAGGGAATCACATATTTGTGACGATGCGTGACGAGAGGACCGACGAAATGTGACGTCTTGTCATCACATTAAGCATCAAAATGCGTAACTTTGATAAAATGTTACTCAATTAAACATATTTCACATTACTAGCAGTAATTGTTACAGCTATTTAACAAGACTAATTATGATTATTACATTCCCAATTTTTGGATTGTTTGCTTTACACTCGGTGTCAATTTTGGAGCTTTGGAAGTGAGACAGCCGAGTGTAGGAGGGAGGGGGTTTTTGTCCAGGGGAGGGGGAAATGTCCGTTCCCCGAGGCAGCCATTCTGTAACACACAAGCAGGTATCAATTATTCCGCCCAAACGCATATGCCACCGAGAGTCGCTGCACGTTGGCCATAATCGCAAGCGAAGAAATTGGAGAGTGTGTGGATTGGATATTATTTATTCCATGAAGGAGAATTTTGCTTCACCTTGGGATAATGGAGAGTCAGAAAGTTTGGATTGTTTCGAGTTATTATCTTTAAACATTTATTTAATAATTGTAATGATTCTGCCAGGGCCTTACATCTTGAGGTATGCATGGAATTGTAATAATTAGGCCTAGACTTTTTCAATTTTTCTTCGTTCTACTGAATGGCTTCAAGAATTTTTGTAGCTATAATTTACTCCAAATAAATTCCTTCTTTTGATAATTATAGGCCTAAGCAAATGTGCATTACATTCTGGACATCTGGTTATTCGGGGAGGGGAATAAGAGTCTTGTGACGTCATATTTGAGGGAGGTCGTGACATTTGTGACGCCGTGTGACCAAGGAGGAAGGGGTCAAAAATTGCCAAAAACTGCGTGATGTCAATTATGGACGGTCCTATACGCACTTTTTTGTCCTAGATTGGCTCAATAGTGACAATGTCCCGTCTCATAACATCCCGCCCAATTGACAGGTGCACGGTGTTCCGCGGATGTCATTCAAATGTCAGCCTGCAGTTTTCAACAACCGACACACGTTGACCTTTTGAGTTTTTCCATTTGAATGTTCTTATGGATATTTTCATCATTTCTATTAGTGCAGTTTATGAGGCAATCGTAAATTATCCACGTTCCTGTTTTACGCGTAACCATGGACCCCAAATTTCCAAGTGCCACTAGCGCTCGTGAATAAGCTGGTGCCCTGAGCTTTCTTTCGAGTGGCGCTTTATAATTTGGAGATTACGATACGATACGATACGCTAGGCGCGCACACCTGCAGATTCGCGAGCGCTTTTATTATTATTATTTTTGTTGTTGTTGCCCGGAGGTACTTCATAATTATTATTATTATTATTATTATTATTATTATTATTATTATTATTATTATTATATTATGCTGTTATCGCCCATGTGGGTGAGCTAAGTGAGTGGTGGCAATGTCCCGAAGAGGCAGGCGGCGTTCCCACGCTGAAGAACAACCGAGATACGTTGGAACAGAAATGACGTCTCCATTGGATCGTGGGTTGCAGTACTCGTTCGACTACCCAACTCTGAGATAAACTGCAGTCCTTCACTGCTCCAAGCGCCGCCGGATTCCAAGGAGAGGGCTACGAAGTCGTGGGTGTTGGTTATGGTGGAATACTTGGCCCTCTTCGTCTTAGCTGCGCGTTCGGCTGCTTCGCCAGCTCTTATAGATGTGTCGACAAGATGTGACTTGACGTAGGTGTCGGGCACTGTCACATCCCATGCCAGACATCGACCACGTGTCCAAGGAATGAGCGTGACGCCGTCCGGTCGCTTTCCATCTTCTCTTACTATTATTATATCTAACTATTATTATTATTATTATTACTATTATTATTATTGTCGTCGTTGTTGCTGTTGTTATTGTTATTATTATTATTATACAGCACTACTATTTATAATTATTATCTGGTTTAGTTTTGGTTGTATTTGTGACGCAAGTGGCAGGTATACTGGAGTATAGGCCTAAGTGGTGTCAGTGGTAAAGGTTACTAATTACCAGTTTGGATCTGGCGTGCCATTACCACCACCACTCTATCCCAAAAATACATCGGGAAAATATCGGGAAAATATAATTCAATATCAGTGCCAATCACTGTAGCTTTTACTGGCTGTGTATGTCTCTCGCCACCAACAACTGACAGCGGTAATACAAAGCACCTGCCTGAAAGTTCATCAAGGGCAAGGCCGAAGCATGGTGTCTGAAATTTGGCCAGGTCAGCGTAATTGGCTGTAGAATTGGTTGTTGGCTGTCGGTGGTACTGTTGTTCAGTTTCGCTTCTCAAGTAGGCCTAATTAAACGTAAGCAAGGCTGGCAATTAACAATTTAACTACTGGCGTGTAGTCTAATATGTTTTGCAGCACAGCCAATAATTCTCTTAAGGTTGAATCGGAAGCGGATTTCGCATTAAATTCAGTCAAACAGTCAAACTTACACTCTCATCAACAATATTAATTTGATTGATGTAATTCTCCCTTTTATCGTTTGGGGTGAGCCTCTTCATGCTTGTAAGGACCATTTTTCCCTCCCAACAATAAAACAAAACGACGACATTGTCTGTGTGGGTTGATAACTTGAGACCACACAAATATTTAATGCCTTTTTCACGGAAGCCCTCTAGGAGTCGGGATCATTAAAATTGCAACAAATGAAGAATGAACAGTCATTGACCAACTTGGATGCACGAATGACAGTCGAAGGGTTGTCCTCAGCTATAGGACTTCATTCTTGAAGTTGCTTCGGTAGCCTACATCATCTACTAATTTAAAAGCGAAACTGGACAGCAATACCAGCGAATGTAAGCAGCGAGTCAATCAATATCCGCATGTACATATAATGTGAATAAAAGCAACGCAGATAGAAATTGGTGGGAATATTGCAGGTAGCACATAGTGACGGTGATGATATCAAAAAGATGCGAATAAAATTTTCTATATCCACAAAGAAATAGTAAGGACCTATTTAGATATAAAAAAGAATTATAGACAAGAGTGTAATCTTTTAGGCAACCGACTTGACAGCAGATCCTCAGTGAAAACAAAATCCATTTTTCCGTTTGAATGGAATTATTAGTCATCAGTTGAGCAATAATGGCCTGCTGTTACTAAGTGGTCTCGCTGCGGCAGCTGCGCTGGTTGAGGAGCTAGAAAATCGCTAGAAAATCGCTAGAAAATCGCTAGAAAATCGCTTCTCATGTCACATTACACTTTCACAGCGCTAGAAAATCGTCACGGAACACTTCTTATCCATTGCAACAGCAGATCATTACTAACGAACTGAAATAACACAAAGACGTTAGAAAAGAAAAGGAACGCATTTAAGGCTTATTAACAACTATGTCAAGTTAAAATAATTAACACATATTGGAGGAACTTCAAGGAGGTTACGTTGAATTTTTTCAGCAGAGACAAGGCCAATTAGCCCTTAATAACTACACTCTCATTCACTTAATTCATCTGTGTATTCAGTGCAAATAAATTGACTTCGAAACATGCTTCACCACAAAAAACAGGATGCAAATCGTACTCCATGGATGAATTTCTCCAACAGATGGGCCACAGAGGGACTGAGGATCCTGACAGAGGCCAGTTGGATGTCTGGTTTCATCAAAACTGAAAGTGGATTTCAATTTTGAGAGGCCACCGGATGAGTTGCAAACTCAGTTGGTGAGGCCGGGTCAATGGCAACTTCTGCTCCCTATAGCATCGCAACTACACACCCATTATTAACATGTTAACATAAAGAAACCTGGATTAAATGGTACTACAAACTGGCTCAACGTAAAGCAAACTGGGTGCAAACGGTGCCCCCATAAAGGTTTAGCATAAACCAAACACACACACACACTGGGTGATACCCGTACCCATCTCTCCCAACCATACATTACTCTTTTTTATCCTCAACAGCCAATCAATAGTAACATCGCATTTGCTTTTCATGCTATAAGTAACGACCAACCATTGCTCAGTGAATGTCTCTAGGACCCTCTAATCTGATTTGCACTTCATTTGCCCCAAGCAGAGACGATCTGAGGACGATCGATGATCCCATCGCATGGCATGAACGGAAGCGAAGATCGACGGGTACAAATAAGTCTTTTTCAGAGATTGCAATGCTGATATCGCTCGCTATAGAGCACTGAGACATAAAACATCGGAATGTATAGGCGACTTCATATAGCGCCAGTCACACCTTTCCGGCCGAAATGACACGCACCATGAAGTGACACATCGCAATGGAAAAACTGCTGAAAAGATCGAGTTAGTAGGTGCATTGATAGTTTCTCCAAATTCTTCGGTGGCAATTGGAGGTGCAACCAGAGGCGGAGACTTAGGGGGAGAGAGGGCAGGAGGGAGGTCACCTGTGAAATTTTAGATGGAGGGATATAGCTGTCTCTATCCCCCAATATTTTATAAATATTTCACAAATATTATAAATTTCCACTCTGCTTTCCACTATTCATCCTTTTTTGCTTCATCCATGCTTGGGAAATTTGAAATTTTTCCGACATGTCCCCAAAACCACATTTTTACCGACGTACCCCCTGCAAACCCAGGAACAAGTCTCCGAATAGGGGAGCAACTGCATACCTCCCTACGAGTCTCAAATTATTTACTTACACCGCAGCATCCCCCAATCAATATTGTATATTTTGCTAGCGAGTAGCTATAGTATACCCTAGAATATAAATTATCTATTATGTTCGTTCATCGAGATAATATAATTGGTAGGGCCCAAAACAAATAGCTCTCAGATGGATAACATCGCCTATATATATATATATATATACAGCCCTGCAGTCTGTGGTTGGCGTGTGAGGCTGTTTCGTCGATTGCACAAAAACCAGCAAAAGCAAGGCAAAACTACACAGCAGTTTCATCCGAAGGGAGGTAGAGAGGCAGACTAGAAGAGCCACGGCTGAAGCAATCACCATCTCTCTCTATGTACACGTATCTCTTCCTCGCTTACCAACTCTATAAATACACCCCTAGCTACGTGTATACATTAAATACACCCCTAGCTACGTGTATACATTAAATACACCCCTAGCTACGTGTATACATTAAATACACCCCTAGCTACGTGTATACATTAAATACACCCCTAGCTACGTGTATACATTAAATACACCCCTAGCTACGTGTATGTATACACATCCACACATTTGTTTCCCGCTACAAACATTCTCCACTCCCTTCATAGCTTCCCGCAACCGGTTCTCCAACGCAGTGGACCAATACGTGGGCGACAGGCTAATCCGTAATCCGTTTTCCATAATATTAGGTCTTCTACAAACGATAACCCCATTTAATGCATATAATATGGCCAACTGTTTAATGGCAGCGCTAAGAAAGCTATCCAAGACTCATTAGTAACTCTGGTTTCTTTGGTAGGACAACAAATGTTTGGCCTACACAGAATCTTTTAGTCCAACCAATCGCGAGGACATTCTAGTAGTAGTAGCTTCAGTTTAACGACACCGTGTGATAACACAGATCATTAGCGTCGCCCTTCTGCTTTAGCCAGACTTGGGACTGGCGCTGACAGAGTGCAACAGCGTTGTTTACGGGTCCAATTTTCATGACTCGGCCTTACCCGCCCCATCCAAAATGGACCCAACTCAACCCGATTTATGAAGCTGAAATCCGACCCGACCCGACCCGTCAAGTGTATGACCCAAGCCAATTCGACCCGAAATGATTCGCCTTTGTGCTAATTTACTAATATTATTTTGCGTCAAATTCTACTGTCGTAAAAACGCTACACAGTCATACCGCTATATATGACAATATTGATATTTTACTCTCATAATTATTAAACGTATCAGTGAAGATGCCCTTCGTTTACTCCATTGATTTCCACCTAAACATACAGACCTTTCCCATAGATCCATGCAAAGAATTCCGGATGTGACTCTGTACGTAAGAGTAGGACCCGCACATGTCCCAGTTGTAACCTATCAGTGCTCGGTGTTTTGTCTTAGAAGTCAATCGCCTTGGTCTGTTGTTCAATCGGCTTTAAGATAGCCTTGGAGAATGTCATGTATTCCTAAATAACGAGCTCCTGCCAATGAACGCATGCACAGATTCGAAGATGTAAGCTGCAACGAATCATTGTGAAAAGCACAGAGTTGAAAATAAAAAGTGGTGGGTCGAAATGGGTCCGGGCTTGGGACTCGACCAGAACCGACCCGCGAAATGTTCAGATATTTGTGACCCGATCCGACTCGACTCGGCCGGACCCTACTAACAGGTCGACCCAACCCGCAGACATCTCCGGAGTGCAAACAGTGGCAGATTTCTTGACGACAATCTGAGAAACAGTTGTCAGTGAAGATATTATTACAGATGAAGCTATCACTAATAAAGTAATCAGGTAATCAGTATCTGAACAACGCAGTGCCTTTGCGATATCCTATATATAACATATATATATATATATGCTTATATATATAACGCAGGGTACAATATGACCAATTTGCATGTGGGTAGGTATATAGGCCCGATGTGTGCTTTCATGTATATGAATACTCAACGTCACCGTAAAGGCGCTATGACAGTAATCTGTATACAATTAAGCATTAAAGAGCAGACGTTTAACCTCACCCAGAGGCAGCCTTGGGCATGATGTGCTAGCGACTTTATTTCCTTAGCCTCGGCATTAGAAGGCGGGTGGCCTCTGATCTCGAGTGGCGCTATATAAGTGTTCCGTAATTACAATTACAATTACGCACTGCTCCCTCGCCTTCCCACAGACAATGTTCAACATTTACCCCAACAACCATCTCAGCTATTATGAGTAGGCCTTCACCACTCATCATAGCTGAGCTGGTTGTTGGGGGCGCATGTTGAACAGAAACCTCGACATGAATTTCTATCCTCGAAGACCAATGCGAACCTATAACAGATCTAGAAAGACGCGTCTTAAGATTAGCTGAAAACTTTGAACTGTCCTATCAATCAATCTATCTATCTAAGTAATATATATATAGCGCCTCTACAAGGTAACTACTCAGAGACGCTTCCGGCCCAGGGCCCGTCAAAGTGAAAGCCTTGAGAAGTGTATAGAAAGATCAAGATATATCCCGCGGGAGAGAGAACGCAGGTCAGATGGGAGGCCATTCCAAACACTGCGAAACATTGTTGAGAAAGCTCTCTGCTATCTACACGGTGGCAGTGCAGTGCGAGCATGTTCGTGGCAAAATAACAGTCGTTTCAAATAAGACATACTTTTTCCAGTGTAAAGAATCTGTCTGAACTCTGAAAGCCAACAGTCACCGCTTGCTTCGTGTCTAATTGATAAACATACGAAACCAATTACCTTCGATACATTTCAAAACCAAGGACAAAATACGGAGGTATACGGTACAAACGGCTTTGCATAAAGGCGTCACAAACACTGTACTGTATCAACGGCATAACATTAGGTGTCACTGGCACTGTCCTCGGTAAGCTGTTATGTTCCTCCTTGCATAAACTACACCGTAAAACTGGAGACCATTTTAACGGCCAGCATAGGCCATAAATCTGATGCAAGGGACGAGATAAGCGTGAGATGCGATTCTGACAGTATAAGCTCAATTCTGAGACAAGTGTATCGCAGACACGCTGAACTCTTATCAGGCAATTTCTTGATGTACGACTTATCGAGCGGTTTGGTAAGACTCGTTGGCAAATCACACTACATAGGTGCCGGTACATGTCTCCCCATCCATTATCCCACTCACCCATACTTGGCCACTCCCCACGGGCGAAGTTCTCCGGCGCATTAACAGCACGCTTCACCCACCGGCTACATTCCATATCTATCTGGATAGAATATATCCCAGATACGAAGCCGGACAAATTGGCGGTCTTGCATCGGAATCCGGGGCAACCGGCGAAATGCACGAAGTCCTAAGTGTCGACGGATTTAGTAGTCGTTGCAATGATCCCTCACGCTTGGCCAGGTGGTCAGAGCTGGATTCTGAAGGAATGGCCCGTCAGAGCCCGAGACAGGATCGTTATGTCACTGATAGCCCTTAACGGTTAACACCGAGTCAGCAGCTGCTGTCAAAGACTAAGCCGATTTCTGGATCGGACAGCTTGGGAGTCTGTCTGTCAGCCGTTGCTTATATCGGCTTGGTGAGATTTTGACGAATATGCCAAGTGTTTGAAATGTTTTATTTCTACATCGGGTGCATTTTGAGCCTACCGTGTCATCGCATTTGTATCTCTATAGAGTGATGGTGATAGTTTGACGAATGAATTTGTCAAGTGTTAGTACTGTTCTATTTCTTGACCGGGTGTAACGTGAGTCCTCCATTTCATCGCAGTTGTATCTCTATAGTCTAGACAATGGTTCGCCTCGGAGGCTCCGCAAACTCATTGCACTTTAACCAGGAATCAGTTTGGGAGATATTCCATACTGAGCGAGTATCAGCAGAAAACATCTTGATATGCATTCTGATATGGACGAAAGCTGGTCTTGATCGGTGCATCTGTACCGTAATCATTTCAGAACCTGTTCAAATCAAATGCGTCAGTTTCGTTTTAAGTCTATGTGTTAACCAGCAATCAGTCAGTCAGTCAGTCATTCAGTCACTCACTCAGTCAGGCAGTCAGTCAGCCAGTCTACCATTAAGACAGCCGACCTGCAATCGGCCGGTCGACCAAACGGTCAATTAGCCAGTAAACCAGTCATGCCCGTTAGTCAGTTGATTAGTCAATCCTTCAATAAGTAAGGCAGTCAGTTAGTCAGTAAGTCAGCAGGTCAACCAGCCAATTATTGAAACTATGTATAATGTATATGTTTATATATATGTATATAATATTATATATGTAATAATTCGATAAAAAAATTACACAAAGCCATTTGGTAAGACATAATACGAAGAGCACACATACACACAGACGCACACAGACACACAGACGCACACATACACAGAAACATCGCCATTGACTGCATAAACGCAGCCAAGAAGTTCTGAATATTAGCCAGACGCAACCAAGAGACTTTAGCGATCACAGATATTCCGACTCAGTTTCTGACCTCGATAGACTTATTGACACTGCGCACAGAATCTAACTCCCAGACCGACGAATAGACACAATAACAACAATTTTATGCGTCTTTAATTACACGTATACCAGAAGTATTGCCTATTGGATTTATTTAAAAGAGAATTAAGGAAGTGAAACAAGAAAAGGGAAAGCTAAGTAATGTTAGCGGAATCATTTCAAAAGATTTTACGTAAACTTAGGTAATGCAAGGAATTGATGAATATTCTGATGCGCTGGAAATGTCCGCCCGACTGCACGGAATCTGGAATCGTTCCTGATCCTTCAAAACTACCGCAGTAATAGATACAGTTGGACGGACGGACGGACGGATAAAGGGACGGAACGACGGACGGACGGACCAATTGACAGCAGTATGCGCTAGACATTTTGTGTATGCAACATTTTACAAATGGTTAACACTTTTCTGCGCAGATCCGAGCTGAATGCGACGATATCTAAAAGTCTGATAACTTATAAGAAAAGTCCTTTGTCTAAAGATAAAATTAATAAAGGGACGTAGGCTATGGTGTCATTGTAAAAAGCCTTCAGTTTATTTACAACTTTCCATTCTGCCAGGCTAAATATTGGTTTTACAGTTCACCTTAATAATTGTTTGAGATGACATTGGTGGAAGGATATAGCCACTGACTGATGTTCGCTGTCTGTGATTATTCATCATTTATTACTGTAAATTGAGAAAGGGAGACACGTGGAGGCAGCTAGAAAGAGACAGACAGAGACAGAGAGATCCAGCCAAATACAGAAAGACGGAGAGCAAGAGACGGAGATAGCGCGAGTGAATCGCGAGTGAGTTTCCAGAGGTTGAGACATATGAGACATACAACCACAATGGTATAGAGAGAGATACCGAACGAGACTCACAGAAGGGAGGTGGTCGATCAGTTACCAAAAGAATCGGTTAAAAACTCCCTCTGTTCCATGATCGCCTAAAAAACGCGACCTATACGCAAGTCAAACGAAACTTCCAGCGAGCTGGCCTTGTGCAAGGTCATTCCGTCGGTCTTGCTTCTTGCGATGGATGGAAGGCCAAACGGACAGAGAGACAGACAGAGAGACATACATATATACAGACAGACAGACAGACAGAGATAGATAGACAGACATACGGGCAGATACAGTTAAGGCAGCGAAGCCTAACCAGGCAAAAACCAAGTCAATATCGTTGACATCTACCTGTGGGGACCTCCTCCATTACCTCGTTGGGAAGGAGCTAGCCATCCTTTCCCACGGCCTTTGGTCGTAATTGCAAGCCCGCAGCTAATGTCAGATGAGCTGAGAGAGTGTTCTGTGATTCATCAATTGATAGAACAAATGCTACATTTACACAATTTCACAGGAGTTGCTGCCACAGATTATCATCGTAGACATCATCATCGAAACTGTAATTATTATAGTTGCTATTTTCATTGACCTTCATCATTATTATTACTATCATTATCATTGTCATTTTCATTGTTATTGCAATTGTTATTGTTATTATTATTTTTATAGATATTGTTATCATCATCATTGTTATTGTAATAATAATGATAATAGTTATTATTATTATGTTTTTATTATTGCTACTATTATTATTTCTATTATTATTATCATTGTTGTTGCTAATAAAAATATTATTAATAGTATTATTTTTATGGTTATTATCATTAATATTATGATGATGATGATCATCATCATCATCATTAAATTATTATTCTTTTATTATCATTATTATTATCAATATTATTATTATTATTATCATAATATTATTATCATTACAATTATCATAATCATTATTGTCATTATTATTATTATTATTATTACTACTACTACTACTACTACTACTACTACTATTACTACTCCACCTGCTACTACTACTACTACTACTACTACTACTCCACCTACTTCCCCTACTACTACTACTACTACTACTACTACTCCACCTTCTACTACTACTACTACTACTCCACCTACTTCCCCTACTACTACTACTACTACTATTACTACTACTACTACTACTACTACTCCACCTACTTCCCCTACTGCTACTACTACTCCACCTACTCCACCTACTCCACCTACTACTCCACCTACTACTACTACTACTACTACTACTACTACTACTACTACTACTACTACTACTACTACACCCTCTTAAACATTCTTTGCATACTGACAACATCTTTCACTTACATCTTTTGTTTACATCCCTTGTTTTCACTGTTTAGCGATCGTCACAGAACAAAATGGATGAGATAGAGACTGGGTCAACATCGGTTGAAATCCCATTGGGTGGACCAAGAAGTTATTGCCATGCTGACCGATGGCTGAAATTGCAGTAGATGAGGTGGTAATGGGAGAAGCGAGAACCAAGGGACGATATCAGGCGACTGAATTGTCTGAAATGGTGTTGAGAAAGGCACAGACGACAATATCATGGAACATCGATCTAACTGGATATTTTTCCTAGAGGGACTGTGCACCAAGCAGTAAGACTATGCTACGACTCTGATTGCATAAGACAGTGAGCGCTACAAAACTGCTCCTGCTACAGAAATGAGATTGTTCAGATTATTAAGTAAGTAAGTAAGTAAGTAAGGATAATAAGTAAGTAAGTATATTCTCTATTTGACCAATGGCATATCAGCACTCTGGTTAACAATAAATTTGAAAGTGCGGTATTCAAATTAAACACGAATAGCACGCTAGATTGTCTACCTGTTGAATCACAGGGTCATTGCCCGAAAATCTTTTTTAATGAGAATGCTGTACTTTTAAATGTAAAGTGTACTGCTATCTTAAGTGGTTCTGTATAATCCGGGTCACATTTTACTCCGCTTCCTTCCTCCAATAAAGACGACCTCCTACCTAGGCCCACGACCTATAGATTGTCTGCCTGTGGAATAACACGGTCATGCGTGAAGGCTGTGAATGGAACGCTTTACAAGTTCTGAAATACAATACAGGACACATGTAGTGTCTTACAATGATCACACAAACAAAGTATGCCTCTCTCACACTGACTATGTAACATGTCAGCAGAGTACTGGTCTGTTTACGCGACGGCCTCTTAAGCTGACGGAAAGCTGTAAAACCACTAATAAATAAATTTTAAGTTAACCACTCAAAATACTTTCGGGCAGCTTAGCCCCGTAAACTGCTACGCGTTGGTTTTCGCCCTGAAATGGCATGCACTTGGAATGGCAATCGAGGAAACTTAGAGCGTAGATAATATCCACCAAGAAGTGGCCATAAATGCCAAAGCCTGGGATTATAAGCAAACACATAACGCCTTGGTGGTCTAAATAAAAATAAAACCTCAGCAGAGTCCTCATTGGAGAAGGTTTCAATCAATGCTCTCGCTTGATACTCTGAAGGGTAATAATCTCTGAGATTTAGTGATTTATCTATGGTTGTGGCAATGGCGAAGTTTTGGGTGGAGGAGGCGGAGGGCCGGAGGTGGTAGAGATGGTGGAAGTGGTGATGGAGGTGGTGGATGATAAAAATAATAATAATATCGATAATAATAATAATAATAATAATCATAATAATAATACTATTTTATCATTGCTAGTAATTTATTGTTATTATTACTTTTATCATCATCAGCAGCAGCAGTAGGAACAGCAGTAGCAGCATCATCATCATCATCAGTAGCAGCAGCAGCATCTTCTTCATCATCATCAGCAACAGCAGCAGCAGCAGCATCTTCTTCATCATCATCATCAGCAGCAGCAGCAGCATCTTCTTCATCATCATCATCAGCAGCAGCAGCAGCATCTTCTTCATCATCATCAGCAGCAGCAGCATCTTCTTCATCATCATCAGCAACAGCAGCAGCATCAGCATCTTCATCATCATCAGCAGCATCATCACCATTGTAATCGTCATCGTCATCATCATTATCATCATCATCACCATCGTCATTATCATCATCATAATCATCATACAATCATCATTGCTACTACTACCACAAGTATTGTCCAATTGCTTTAATATGAACACTACTTGTTGATCTTCATCATCATCACCAATGAAATAGCTTGTCGCGTTGTCATTACGATTGAGCCACAGCAATCGCAACATACACCTATTATATATATATATATATGCTTAGAGATATCAACATTCCACATCCAATCGCAGAACTCAGATGAACTATGAAAGGAATGCATAGAGTCTTCGAAGCAGCATTTATATAGAGGCAGCTGAAGCGAACACAGGTCTAAGAAATTAACACAGGCGCAATTCCTACGAGACACCGACAGGATACTTAGCTTTTACATGTACAGGCAGACAAACAGACACACAGAGAGGAAGACAGAGGCAGAGAATAGACTAATAGGAAAGAGATAAAGACACAGAAAGACGGACAGACATGAGAGACAGAGAGAAAGAGTAAAACTGCGAGAGACAGAGAGACAAACAGAGTGATACAGAAACAAACGGAGAGAAAGATTGAGAGTGGGACAGACAGAGAATGAGACAGACACAGTCAGATAATGAGACTAACCAAAGGAGATAGGGAGAATAAGACGGATACAGGCCGACATAGACTAAGAGAGGCAAAGAGCGATATTGACAGAGCGACTGAGAGAAATATGAAGAAAAGAGAAAGAGATAGATAGATAGATAAAGACAGACAGACAGACATACAAACATACAGACAGAGACAGAGACAGAGACAAAGACAGGAAGACACAGGAGAGGCAGATAGAGAGAGAGTCAGTGAGAGAGAGAAAGACATACAGACATAGAGTGAGACCGAGAGAGATACAGAGAGACAGTGAGAAAGAGACAGACAGAGCGAGACAGAGAGACCGAGAGTGACAGGGAAAGAGAGACAGAGGGATAGAGAGAGACTTCGATATGAGCTGGGAAACGACCAAATGGTTGGGAAATGAGCTATAGCAGACAGAACGAACAGACGGACAGCAGCCGTATGTGCCTGGGCCTCTTCGCCTCCTCCTCCTCCTCCTTGTCCTGCTCCTCCTCTTCAGCCTCCTCCTCTCCTCCGTCTACTCTCCTTCCTCTCCTCCTCCTCCTCCCTCTTCCCTACGCCCATACGCCGGCTGATCAGAGAGAACTGCACGCACTGCAGGACCTGGAACGAGATTAGATCAGACCAGAGTCAGTTGCATAAGGTGGAACACAGACAGACATTCAGACAGACAGACGGACGGACAGAGAGACAGATAGACAGACAGACACAGCCAGAGATAGACAGAGACAGACAGACACAGATAAAGGCGGAGACAGACAGACGACATAGACAAAGACCTAAAGAAAGAGAGAAAGGGACCTAAACAGAAATACAGAAAGTCCAAGCAAGACATACAGAGACAGACCGAGGCACACAGACAGATAGGAATAGAGCGATCAAAAGCTTGGCGTGATGCCGATGCTGCTGGCGAGTTCTCTCTCACTCCTCTCTCGTGCCACGCAGCCACCTGATGCGCTCAGCATCCACACCCGCTACATCAGCAATAGCTGTTCCTGTAGATGACCATCTATGACGTAATCCTCTTCGACAGGATGTCTCCGACCCATATATGACGTCATTCTCTTCGGCAAGGTGTCTCCGACCGACCTATGACGTCATCCTCTTCAGCAGAGTGTCTTCGGCTTGCAGCTGTTATCCTGCTGTTCATAATGGCCTCGTCTTATCATGATCGCATTCCTTCACGTGCCCTTTGTAGGGTCCGATTTGTGAAAAAAGAAACAGTGGCTCTCGGCTAATGAGAATTTCTGGGAATCGAAAATTGTTGTTGATTTTATTAACGACACCGTTCCATATCAAAGATGATTTAGTATCGTCCTCCATCTCTCTCCAGGCTTGGGACTGGCACTGTCAAAGTCCAAACAGTGGCTGAGTTTTATCTGGGAATCTGACGGATCACTCTTTTTATCAATATATCATTATAGCTGCAACTGGGGGTACAACCTCTGACCCCCTAACCCTCCAACTCTGGGCCATTTCTGCCTTGGTCGTAATAGCCATCAACTGGCCTTGATCAGACGTCTTCGTAAAGCAACGGAGTCAACGCCTTCTTAAACACACGCACGGGGGCACATTACGTCCGGTATTATCAGGACAAAGACAGATTCCCGTCAGCCTTGACCTGGACAAAAGGAAACACTCCTACCCCTAATCGCCCATCCCCAAACCAGCGTTTCCGCGCCCTGCCCCCCCCCCGAGCAAAGGATGCAAAAGGATTTACGTGAATGGCCGTCTATCTCCCAATTCTGTGGTCCGTAAATAGCGACTCTGTTCATTAAGGATCGATCACTGGGGTGGCACGGGGTGGCAGAGGTGGCACCGGGTGGCTGGGGAGGCACGGGGTGGCTGGGATGGCACGGGAACACCATGAACGGGTTCGACAAAATTTACATAAGGCTTTGTTTGTGTTATGAGGCGAAGCGTCGTCGGTTGGTGGTCGAAATGCCACTCTATTTCACTGCGACTCGTTAGCTATGGCGGTTGAATATACTGTACATAAACAACGAGCAGACCTCGGAATGATATCGGGAGCGATTCGGGAAGGTCCGCCTCGATAAGGAAGGAGGGTGACGCATATGATCTGTGTTATCACAGTGATGGGCAACGATGATCATTACAAGCTGCCTAATCATAAGTAGTAGCCAAGTTTAGCGACACTGCGATAACACAGATCATTAGCGTCACCTTCCTCTTTTATTGAAGCTAGGGACTGGCGTTTTCAGAGTACGGACAGTGGCGAACTTACCCGTATCTCTCCCGATATCAATCCGATGATGTTGATCATCTTCTCCTGGCGATGATGATAATTAGATGATGATGGTGATGATAGCGATGATAGTGATGCTGATAGATGATGATGACGACGACGATGATGACGATGATGATTATAGAAACGATAATGATCGTGATGGCAACGACACTGATTATTATTAACATTGGTCTGAACTCGTTCTCCAAGTGTTGCAAGCCGAGCGTACGAACGAACCGTCTACCGTGTCCAACAATGATTACACCACCGACCACAAAGAGCGTCACGGAGGGTTCAGTCGCTTTTTTGTTGTAAAAATGTTGCTGGGGTCAAAAAATTGTATCGAACAAACGCGGGTAAAACCTTATGTTGCCAATATGTTACACATGTAATAGCTGAACTAGGGTGAGGGTTCAAGACCCCATCCCATCATCTTGTCAGTAATTTGGCCTTGGAGTCGTCCGAAGGTTTGGGAATGATCCCCAACAACACTGGGTTCAGCATTCCATTTCTAAATTCTAATTGATTTGATTTGATTTTTTATTTTTATTTTTTCTGCAACCAAAGCAAAACAAGAATCATTATCCGGATGAGCAGATAAACTATAAAAAATACATTGCAAAAAATTAATATAGCAATAAATAGAAGGTTACAGATGGGAAAGCCCCAAGGGATTTTCTCCCGCTGACGGGGCTACCCCCAAGTCTATTAAATAGATCATTGGGCACAGTTTTGTTTATCAAAATTCTAAGCTATGGTAACTAACATCACATAACACATAAGTATTTTAAAAAGTATGCTAGATACTTAACTAACTTAGCTAGCCTTATCTAAGCTGCCATTCGTCCACTGCCGCAGCAGATCTGCTAAGAGTGTCTTAATTTGCCTAGAATGCCTTAGTCCTTCTGGAGGAGGGGATCAAATGTTAAATGGTCCATGAGTTTGTGCTTGAAGAGGTGTAGAGTAGATGCTAGTAAAATGTCAGTCGGGATTTCGTTCCATATTTTAGGTCCAGTACATCGAATAGCAAATTTGCGAGTATTGGTACGTGCATATGCAAGCTGGTACTTATTAGCACACTGGTAGGATACGAGTGTACCATGTGTCCTTCTTTAAAGTAGTTTTCATGACCCCAGGGTAGCAGTCCATGTTTAGAGCGGAACACAATAACAGCAATTTGTAGAGTAGTTATTTGATGGACTGTCAATATTTTAAAATTTTTATATGCTCCAGTCGTAGATGCGGTTCCGGCGAAGCCAGCTACGAAGCGCCCTGCTCGTTTTTGAAGTAGTACTAGCTTTTTAAGTTTCGAAGGATATGTAGAAGCCCAGATGGCATTGCAGTATGAGAGATATGGGTAGACCATTGAGTAATATAATTGGGTTCTTATGGTTGGTGGTAATAGATAAGAAGCTCTTTTTAGTGCCCCCACGTTCTTAGCGATCTTAGCCGCAATGCTTTTTATGTGGTCTTCCCAATTTAGGTGCTGGTCGACAACAATTCCTAAAAATTTCGTAGATGTGACCTGAGTAATGAGTTCATTGTTTATGAGTAGATAACAAGTGGATGTAGTCGGGGGGATTTTCCTATGTGATCTGAAAAGGATAAAGGCGGTTTTATCTAGATTAAGCGATAGCTTGTTTGCTAAAAACCACTCTGCTATTAGGCTTAGCTGCGCATTAACTATAGGAAGAACTATATAATTGAAGGCTGTCTACAATTATTCTTCCCCACATTAAATCTGATTGTCCGCACGTGTAAGCGAAGCCCTCAAGATTCGTTTAAGAAATATCTATTGACGAAGTGACACAAGTTCAAGCATTGTCTCAAATACAATAAGACCTATTGTTCAGAATGCGATATAATTTACGCCGCAAGGGAACAGATACACGGCCACGAATTTTATGAACAATCAAACCTCTTACTCAATTTCATCTGTTCCACCAAAGACATTTGCAAATCATGTAAAACGTATAAATACTACAAAAGTTCTATTTTTATACAATGTAATGTAGTAGATATACCGGTAATGTAGTATATATACCGGTAGTGTAGTAGATATACCGGTAATGTTGTAGAAATATCGATAATGTAAATCTCTGAAACTTCTCAACACGACACAGAAGCTTGGTCAGAGGACAAACTTAGTCACCAGTGTCATCATCGTAATTACGATCGACAGCAGCATTTCCGCTGCGATTGTGATAATCGTTGTCATCATCATTGTTATCATATTCAACATCGCAGTCCTCGACTCGTCGTCGTCTTTATTATCATCATAATTACCACCCTCATAAACCATCTTCGTCACCACTAGCATCATCATCAATGTCGTCGTCTTCGTCAAAGTCTTCATCATGGGTATTACCACCACCACCACCACTATCACCCTTCCACCACCACTGCCACCACCACCACCACCCCCATCATTATCATCATCATCATCACCACCACCACCACCATCCCCCCACCACCACCATTACCACCACCACAATCATCATCATCATCACCACCACCACCACCACCACCACCACCACCATCCCCCACCACCACCATTACCACCACCACCACCGTTATCATCATCATTATGATATAAATAATAGTGAATTGCTTTCAATCTCGTAAGTGATTAACCTCTGCAGGCTTCTTGGCAACACCGCCAATGATTGAAACAAATTGTATTTTTGCAATTTTCTGAACACGAATCCTTTAATCTCATTTAAAATTCTGAAAACAATGCTTAGACCAAATTATTCTCTGTGAATTGTATTTCTCTTTACATTTCATTTGATAGAAATTCATGAATTTTGTGAAACAAAATCATGAAATAAGGAAAATGTAATGTCATGTTATTTCATGCAACGTAATGTTATTAGATGTGCGTGATCCAATGTATTGTAATGCTATTAAATTAAATGTAATGTACTGATGAGTAATGCAAAAATAATCTTGATTTTCAATGTAATGTAAAGTTTTTTAATAAATTGTAATTCAATGTGGATGTAATTTTTTAGGCCTAACAGTGAGTTTGGAGTTTGATCAAAAAGGAAATATCAACAAAAGCATTTCCTGTTTGTCAGATGTAGGCCTAAGAATAAATGAAGCCACAGACCTATAGCAAAAAATGTACTATTGACAAGAAATGTAAGAAAATTTATTGATTATGATTAATATTAAATCGATCCGCCTTCTTTGCGCTTCAACCTAGAGTCAGTTTAAAATCTTCCATCTCTAATAGTGTTTTTAATCTGACAAATGAATTATTGCCATTTTCTTCCAAAATCTACCCAACCACACATCGATCCATCGATCATTCAATCGATCATTTACCGTCCTACGCTCTCTCCATAAGGCTCACTTCGTTTGATCATCTTCGCGTAGAAGTGGCCTTTGAAAACTTAACTCCTTGATTGAAGAAATTGATAAACACACAACAGCACAGATAATTATTATTATTATTTCCCCCCGATGTACATATGATCCCTAGGTATTCAAAAATTAGGGGGGCATTGTTCTGAAATGGCTAGTCTTGGCAGATGGTTTATTATTATTATTACTTTTATTATTATTATTATTTCTTAAGCCGTCGACCTTGAAGTTGGAAATTCCATGTCTGTTCTGGGAACCTCCGATTGCCAGGAACAATCGGGAGACTGGAGACTAAATGATGCTTGTGCTTAAAAAATATTGAAAAAGGTCACTAAAGGACTAATTAGTCAGTATCGATGTTCAATGGATTAAGAATAATTATTAATTAAATTTATGGCTATAATAATGCAAAATAATAATAATAATAACAACAACAACAACAACAATAACAACAACAGTAACAGCAATAATAATAATAATAATAATAATAATAATAATAATAATAATAATAATAATAATAATAATAATAATAATAATAATAATAATAATAATAATAATAATAATAATAATAATAATAATAATAATAATAATAATAATAATAATAATAATAATAATAATAATAATAATAATAATAATAATAGCCGTTCCAGACGCTTTTATAATGTTCTTAAATAATGTTCTAGTCCCTGAGGGATCCAAAAATAATAATATCAATAATAAGAATAAGCAATAATAAAAATAAAAATAATAATAATAATAAGAAGAAGAAAAAAAAGAAAAAATGAAACGTTAAAACAGACATTGTCATGTAAGAGAGTGTAACATATGCCAGAACAGATCGAGCATTCATTGTCATGTGTAACTGCAAAACGAGGTCAACACAGGTCATGACTCATTAGCATGCAGCCAATGACGTCCTAGGGCAGCTGAAGATTGAGGTCGATGGCCGAGAGAAACGAATCGAAAGAGAGAGAGAGAGAGAGAAGAGAAACGCAGAGTATGTGTTACTCACGTCATCCCACTTGATGAATTTACTTCCGTTCGACAGAGCATCCGAAACGAGAACCGGTTTCAGCGTCACGACGTGTACTCCTGGCCTCGCTCCCGCCATGACATTCTTCGCGCCTCCTCGAAATCAAAGTAATATCCAGAGCGACGACGAGGGAAGTTGAGGCACCCACGCGCCCCTCCCCAAGCACAGGGCCTGGAAACTATAAGCGGGAATTTGAACTGTCTCTCTCTCTCCCTCCTACCCAAGGAGCCACCCACGCACCCTTCAAGACCCCCTACAAGTAACGTATAATGTGAACTGTCTCTTTATGTGTCTGTCTATATGTCCGTATGTCTGTCTACCTGTTAATCTGTCCAGTTATCTGTCTATGTATATGCCTGTCTGTGTCCGTGTGTGTATGTCTGTCGATTTACCTGTCTGTCCATCTGTCAGTGTCTGTCTGTCTGTCTGGCTGTCTGTCTGTCTGTCTGTCCGTCTCTCTCCTCTACAGGTGCCTGCACTCCTCAGCCTCGGCCTGCAATGAAAAGACACAGCATTCGGACCAAACAAACGCCGCCGCTGCTGCTGTTTCTGCTGCTGCTGCTGCTGCTGCTGCTCTGATGAAGACGTTGCTGCTGCTGCTGCTGCGAGCAACCACCCTAGGAGCACGTACCCTACTACGTCCGTGAGATAGAGAGGGCCACCAGCAGATCTCTCGTTACGAGTCTCAATTTATGCTGATTGCGGAAGAAGAGTACGACGCCCGGACTGAACGCGCACGCACCAACAAACCAACGACAACGCAACGATCCCAGCCGACGAGGCCAACACTGCAGCTGCTGTCTATGAGAGCCCGAACCACACCAGCGATCGACAGAGGGCCGCGGCCGACGCTGACTGCATCATCATCAGCAACACATCCTCTTCCGATATACATACTCCGCCGCCGCCGCCCGTTTGAGCCGTCGTTCGCTGGTTCGTCGCAGTGCGGCGCCACCGCTGCCGCCGTTCGTTTCTGCCTGCGCTCCTTGTGTCTGTCCAACGCTATCCGAGGAGGAGGGAGAGAGGGAGAGGCTTGCGTACGCAGAGATCCGCTCGCACGCTTCGGGAGGATGTGCCCGGAATCGTCCGAAGAGTCCCGAGTCTAAACGGTGTCTGATCAATCGCCCGGGGCAGTAGTGATGGTGGTGATGGAGGAGGCGGTGGTCGAAGGCGGATGAGATGGTGATGGTGGTTGTGGCAGTTCGCCTGCTGCTGCTGCTGACGAGTGAGCCATCGACTGAGATATCTCTGCATGTGATTCTCTCTCTCTCTCTCTCTCTCTCTCTCTCTCTCTCTCTCTCTCTCTCTCTCTCGCTTTCACTCTATATCCCAATGCATGTATATCATTAAATTATACATAATTGTATAATATATACTTCCTTATGTTCTTTACAACAAGCCTGTTTTAGTCGTCTCTAATCAACAAGTCTCCTTTCTCTGTCACCTTGATATTTCTGCAGCCCTTGACACCATCGACCGCAACATGTTACTCCAGAGACTCTATATAGGCCTACACCACCCACCTCAGCCGTCTGACCGTCTGGTTGTCAGTCCTTCTTTCTGTGTATTTTCCTGTTTCTCTTTGTCACTGTCTTTATCGCTGTTTCTGTTTGAACAAATAGCCATAATTATATGTCTGTGTATTTATTAATCTCTCTCTTTGTCTGCCTGTCTCTAATTGTCTGCCTCTGTCTCTGTCTCTGCCTCTGTCTCTGATTCCGTCTGTCTGTATGTCTGTCTACCTCTGTCTGTCTGTTTGTCTGTCTACCTCTGTCTGTCTGTATGTCTGTCTACCTCTGTCTGTCTGTATGTCTGTCTACCTTTGTCTGTCTGTTTGTCTGTCGCTGCTATTCGATCCGTTGTCCTGTCTTACAAGAATTCATGGACTCATTGGACAGTTGCTGCATCGGTCTAGAGATCTGTTGGAAGGCGAGGGACAGGCATGATGGACCGACAGCCAACGCATGTGGCTCTTTGCAGTCGATCAGAGGTCGCTGAAGGCATCCGTCCACCATCCTCTCCCTGCCTCCCTCCGCTTGCTAGGGTTGAATGCACAGACCAACGACACGGTTGACGTGTTCCGGCCTTCTACCCATCGGTGTCGGCCAATACATCGACCGACAGAGGTAGACAGAAAACAAATCGAATGCAGAAATAGACGTACCTAAAAACATACATATTCACACACACACACACACACACACACACACACACGTGCAAGAAGAGAGCAGAGATAGACAGAAACGGACATTGAGACTCATATAGAGATAGGTAGAGAGTACTAGGGACAGAGATACAGGAAGCCAGGGATAGACAGATAAACCGATTAAGATGTACTTATAGAGACATGCAGGCGGACAGACAGGCACACAGAGAAAGATGAGCAGATATACAGCAAATCCCAGCGCCAGTGACGTGACAGTGGCTTGTATTCTGGCTACCTCGAAGTTGCTCACAGTTCCCTCTGCAAAATACAACGCATTGTTAAAGAGTTAAAGAGTTCTTCCTTGGATGGGGGTGCACTTGATCCAAACAAGAAGGTCGATATACCCCGTCTCCCCCATAAGTAGCACCCTTGTTCTAACCACCGCCTGATCTATGGGCGTGCAGAAGTGTAGATCCCGTTTGCCAAGGTGGTCCACTCAGGGCCTGTTAAAATTAGAACTAAATCACCCGAAAGTTTAAATAACGACTTTGTAGAAGGCAGAAGGCAGGCGGTAGTCCCTGTAGCTGGCTGTGGGATTCCGTATCACCAGGGTCATTTGTCTAAACTACAGAGGGGGGGCTTTTGTAACAGAAACGCACCGAGAGACTTATTCACGGTAGGGGCAACGCACTTCATCATTTTGCTCTGATCGCCTGAGCGTGTGCTTGCGTGTAATCCCTGGCTGGCGTAAGCAACATGAAACGGACGTTGAAAGCAGTCGTCGTGCCATGTGAGTTGATTCCGCACAGGCAGCACGGTCATGTCAGTCCAACGCAAGCCCAAGTGCGTGTTGATTTTTTTAAACGACATCGTTCCATATCGAAGATGATTTGGTGTCGCCCTTCTCCTTTCTCCAGGCTTGAGTGGTACTGTCAAACTCCAAACACCGGTTTCAGCGACTCAGGAGGCCAGAAGGGGCCAATGTCCAAACAAATGAGTTTGGGGCCTCCTGGGTACACAACTAAACATCCAACAGACCCGCTGTCAGGGTCCCCGGTCCCTCCATGAACCTCTGTTGATAAAGCCCTGACCCGCCAATGAATTTCTGGTACTTTTTGACCTGGAACTCATTTTGGCGGCAGCGTTTGCTCAGCTAGTCATCCCCAAAAATTATCCGAGTGAGCAAGTTTGTGGTCTGTTGTGCATAAGATAATCTAGAGAAACAATTGTACTGGTTTATTAATTAATTTTCATCAATTGCATTCCAATAAAAAATTAGCTTGATTTGATATTAATTAGGTTCTGAAACCAAAAATCAGGCCCTGAGAAAAACGGAATCTAGTCTCGCTGATGACTTCTATTATAATCAATTTGAGACTTTGAAAGAGCGCAATATCAAGCACAATATTGTATTGTATTGTATTGCACATAGGAGGAGACTTGGTCCTGGGTTTAGGGTGACAGGTCGACAAAGATTGGGTTTGGGAGGGGCAGGTCGACAAAGATTGGGTTTAGGGTGACAGGTCGACAAAGATTGGGTTTAGGGTGACAGGTCGACAAAAATTGGGTTTAGGGTGACAGGTCGACAAAGATTGGATTTAGGGTGACAGGTCGACAAAGATTGGGTTTAGGGTGACTGGTCGACAAAAATTGGGTTTAGGGTGACAGGTCGACAAAGATTGGGTTTAGGGTGACAGGTCGACAAAAATTGGGTTTAAGGTGACAGGTCGACAAAGATTGGGTTTAGGGTGACAGGTCGACAAAGATTGGGTTTAGGGTGACAGGTCGACAAAAATTGGGTTTAGAGTGACAGGTCGACAAAGATTGGATTTAGGGTGACAGGTCGACAAAGATTGGGTTTAGGGTGACTGGTCGACAAAAATTGGGTTTAGGGTGACAGGTCGACAAAGATTGGGTTTAGGGTGACAGGTCGACAAAAATTGGGTTTAAGGTGACAGGTCGACAAAAATTGGGTTTAGGGTGACAGGTCGACAAAGATTGGGTTTAGGGTGACAGGTCGACAAAGATTGGGTTTAGGGTGACAGGTCGACAAAAATTGGGTTTGGGAGGGGACAGGTCTGAAAAATTTCAATTCCCAAACATGGATGCAACAAAAAAGACTGAACAGTGTAAAACACTGTAAAAATTTGTAATATTTATGAAATATTTACAAGATATTTGGAGATATAATCAACTCCATCCCCTCCACAAAAGATATTGGATGGACCATCCCCTCCTGTCCCCCTCTTAGTCTTTGTCCCTGGTATTGCGCTGTGTCGTATTGTGTTGCATTGTATTAAATTGTATATATTAGTAACCAGTTTACAAGGCGTAATCGTTTTCTTTTCGCATGCGCCATTTGCTCCATTAAGTACGATCTAGTATTGAACAACACCGCTGTTTATACGGAAAGACGACGGAATCACCTTGAATGCGAAACCGAAACAAAGAGTTGGACCTATCAAAAGAGTCTCCATCCTGCTGGGTGCATACCTGTGTATGACTCTCTACGGATCTGCCCGTCCGTCTGGGTGCCTGTTATTTGTATGCGTGTCGGTGCGTTTATGCGCGTGTCGTTTCTTTGAATATTTTCGACTTCGCTTTTACGAGCGCTGTAGAAATGTAGGGTTTACAATAACGATAGATTCGTGTGCGGCATCTCGATGCCGATGCTGGTGGTGGTGGTGATGATGATGATGACAATGATGACTATGGACCCACTGTACAGTCGGGCCCGGTTGCCTAATTAATATTCATTAACGTACCCACAGCCCCGTCAGGCTCTTAACAATCACGCGAATCATCAACGGCTCGGAAAAATCAACTCGACAGTTCCCTACGGGAGCCAAAAAGCGACCGTAAAATAATCATGCAATAATTTTCCATTGATGTCAGTTTGCGCATATAGTCACTCACACAGAGTGCAATAGATTGCTTGGTTGCCAAGAGCGTGACAACATCAAAAGCCGTTGACATGGATAGGAGACAATTTTTATAACTGCTTTGTACGAATGTTTGTATATATGCAGCGAAAATCTTATACAGTAACTGTATGCTTACGAACAAATTCGACACTGACTATCGTGAAAGAACAGTAAATATATATATATGCTATATATATATACACACAAGATATATATAGATGTTTATATACATGTATATATATATATGTATGAGCTAGACCTTAGAATCCAAGGCAGGTATAGCTGACGTCCAGCTACCCAATTAGAAAACCACCGACGGGAAGCAGTGGTAAGCTTTTTCCAATGTTCGCGAAGGACCCGTGACTTCTCTGCCGTGGGACTCGGAATTTCCATCCTGTGTGATTTGTAAAGTGGGACGAGGGCCTGGTAAGGGTGAGGTCGTAAGGACATGTCGGAATTGAGCTTTCTCAGTTGTGGGTCCCAAAGTTTTGAATTTCCTTCCATCAGATCTGCGCTGTCTCACACGCGACCTGTCTAGCTCTTCTATGTGAACTTCTCAAGCCTTTCCGCTTTGACCGGGCTAGTGACTGGAGCTCATCTGAATAGTTATCCTGAAGAGGCGCTATATAAATTGCATTGATTGACTGAATGATTGAATGATTGATTGATCGATTGATTGATTGATGTCGATTAATCTTTCCAACTGAAATTCTCTACAATTCGATTATCGTCAAAAAAGATCTTTATTAAAGATACATTTTAAAAATATTATATTTTGCCTCCAAAGCCGTGAGTGATCGCCTACTGGTGAGATTCTTCAGATTCTGTTGTTCCTGCTTCGTTCTAACAGGTCTGCCGGAATCCTGACGTTTAAATAGTTAAAGCTCATTCACTAGTGGGCGCCGAATTCCGTCAATCACGATATCTGGAACATTGACAGCATATCGTCATCATTGTGGGACTTGTGGCATCACTAAACCATAGCCAAGGCTGCATCGCAGCCATAGCTATATGCCTTAGCTATAGATGCATCATAGGCAAAGCTGTACCAGACACATGACTGTATCATAGCCATAGCAGTAACATAACGATGGCTGTGAGATAGCCATTGCGATGTACCATAGCCTTGAAAGTACGTACCATTGCCATTGCTGTACCTTAGCAGTCATTAGCCATAGCGATACCATAGCCATGAATGTACGTGTCATTTGAAATTGTTGTACCTTAATAGTCATTAGCCATAGCCATACCATAGCTGTATCTTAGTCACTGCGATACCATAGCCATAGCTGCACCCCCCATAGCTAAAGCTGTACCTTAACCATATCCACGCCATAGCCATAGCTGCACCATAGCCGTCGCTGTACCTTAGCCATAGCTTAGCCATAGCCATAGCGACACCATATATAGCTATAGCCGAACCACAGTCATAGCTGCACCATAGCCATAGCTGCACCATAGCTAAAGCTGTACCTTAACCATAGCCATAGCTGCACCATAGCCGTAGCTGTACCTTAACCATAGCCATAGCTGCACCATAGCCGTAGCTGTACCTTAACCATAGCCATAGCTGCACCATAGCCGTAGCTGTACCTTAGCCATAGCCATAGCGACACCATATATAGCCATAGCCGAACCACAGCCATAGCTGTACCTTAGCCATAGCGATACGATAGCCATAGCTGTACCTTTATCCATAGCGATACGACAGCCATAGCTGTACCATAGCCATGGCTATGACATAGCCATAGCCATCTTATCGCTATGGCTGTACCATAGCCATCATGAACCATGGCTGTATAGTCATTCAGGGGGTTCTGCGCCATGTAAACATTGGAGGATAGGACAGAGGGAGTTGCTCCAATGGCTTGGGGAGAGAATAGAAGCCTCTGTCGTGTCTCGAAATGTCTGCTGGCGGTGAAGAAAGATAAAATCACGGAGTAGAGGCTTTGGCAATGAAGAAGGAAAGAAATTGTCCACTGACTTGGAAATTTGTTTAGTAAAACCGTGGCACTAATTAAATTGTCGATGTAGTCTAATAATCGATTGCGTTGGGCGTTTGGTAGATTCATGAATCTCTGTTCAAACAAAATAACATTAAAGTCATCCTTTTTCTAGTCATCTGTATTTTGTTTAGTTATTCATTACTTTGATTATTTTTCTGTATTTTGTCAGATTTTCTACAGTCTTTCTATAATTTCCTTGTTTCTCTGCCACATGCTTTTCGTGCAAGACTTGTAGTTATAGCATACTCTGATAAATGCTCAATAATGCATTGCGTTGTAAGTGCGTAGACTTACATGCATGCGCATAATAAGTAAAGTCGTAGATTTCTTAGGTTTTCGCCCTCATCGGGGGACGATTAGTTGAAAGATTCCATCGGTGGTTAGGCAGCCCAGACTTGCATGATACTTATCAACCGAATCCTCATCTCTGCTGCTTTACATGCAAACCTCGAATCCACTTTTAATGTGAACATCACTCTTTTTTACTCATCCCTGTGATTGCTGGTGAAATGCTTATAAGGTCCTAGGCAAAGGAACATTAGGCTGCAATAAATGATGAGATGACGCATTGGACTGCGCTGGTTCAACTGGAAGAAAAACTATGTATTAGAGGTGCGGACGATCGCACTGGTCATGACGCCTCCCTTATCCGCATTTGATTTCATTTGGATGACAACCTCCCTCCTGTCATGTGGGCGTCCTTTATGGAAAGTTTGTTTCATGAAGCACAGGTTTCGTTCTAATTTGTCATCGTAGGTTAAACAGGATTACATTCTCTAATTGACGGCGTAGGATTTGTTGGAGCAAGCCAACATTTCGATTAGCTGACTTTTTTGAACCCGTGAGAAGAGAAATTTATACGACAATTATACGTGGCAGGGACTCATCAGTGACATCGCTAATGCCACCACCACTACTACGACTACTACTGTAATGTAATTGAACATTTGTGTAGCGCTCATTCAAGATATCAACCAATAAGCGCTCTTTGCGTAAGATATTATATCAATTAGCAAATCATGCACAGTATACTGTTGCAGCAGATGATACTACGACTACTATCATCACCACCACCAACACCACCACCACTATCACCTAACCATTATCACTACTACTTCTTAGTAGTAGCATCTCTACCGCCACCTCTACCACCACTACTTCCCATACCGCTGGCACTACCACTTCTAATAGTAATAGTAAGAAAAATATTGCAATTTATATAACGCCGTTGCACAACCGAGGCCGAGAGAAAGGACGCTGAACAGAAGTTCAAACATCAGCGACAATCACGCAATCGTCAGACTATATCGTTTCCGTTGGACAAACATTCTCCAAGTCCGTAACTTTGCTGTACCTAACTTTCCCCCAATAGCTGATTCGTTTGACGATTTCAGAAAGATCCGGATACTTGATGATACCAAGGAAAAAGAGTCCAACTCCAGTTGCTACGACGAAGAAGAAGGCAACTCCGCCCGCCATCATCGCCTCCAGCAGATGTCGCCTCTGTGCGGACCTCCTCAGGTGATGCCTCCTTCGAGAGTCGAACTCACGACCTTGCTCGTTCTTGTGTTCCACCTCCGAACAGTTCTCTCGATCTGCTCGATAGGACAGGATGCTCGCCGTTCTCAGATCGACGGGCTTCGAACAAGTGTATCGTCCGGATTCACCCAACCTCGCTATCTTAACGGTTCCTTGCGACAGAGTCTCATTCAGCCATGAAAGGAAAGTCACTAGTCGACAGTCGCAGTTAAAAGGATTGTCGCCGATGTCCAACTCGTCCAGCAAGTTCAGCAGAGGGATGGCTTCCTCGGAAACGCATTCGAAACGGTTTCCGGACAAGTCTAATCTTCGTAAAGAGCTGGCGTAGACTGGTGATAGAACGAGCAGAGAGCTGAGTCGATTGTTGCTCAGTATGAGCGATGATAGTCTGGGCAACCATAAGAACTGTTCCATGTCTATGCGACCAATTCCGTTGCTAGAGAGGTCAAGATGACGCAACTCCTGAAAACCAGCGACACACTGTCCTTTGAATGCCGACGTATTTCCAAGACAGTTTCCAGACAGATCCAACGTCTCCAAGACTCTGAGTTTTGCCAGTTCTCGATAGAGACGCTCCCAGTCAGTGAGGTTGTTATTGCTGAGATTTGCTTCCAAGAGAGATGCCCGGAGATGCTGAAACGCGTCGTCGGAAACGGCAACCAGTGCATTGTGGGATACATCTAACCGGGCGACGTTCATTGGTCCGTAGTGTCTCAGATGCCTCAGTCGATTATGGGACAGATCGAGAACGGAAGCGATCGACAAGCGAGCAAAGGCTTCCGATTGTATCGTCCGGATCAGATTGTGGCTGAGATTAAGAACCTTTAGATTGCGTAGATCACTGATCCAGAACGACGGAACGACCTCCAGCCGATTGCGACTCAGATCGATGAACTCCAAATCGTACATTCCTGCAACATCGACGTGCGACATATAATTGTTTTGTAAGCTCAGCCGGCGAAGCTTTTTCAGCGCAGGCAGATTGTTTAACCGCCTCAGTTGTCCGTTCTC
>OY365819.1:5490867-5523367 GCA_959347315.1 Bimastos eiseni | reverse complement strand
GTCTTTGCTGCTGTCGTCCTACTGTTACCTCATTGTCCCTCGTCATCATCATCATCTGCTGCCTCCTCCTCCTCCTCCTCTGTATTCCACTTCCCTTCGTAATTTCCTTCGTCCTTCTCGCACTTCCTGTCATTCATCGTCGTCGTCGATGTCTTCCGGATTCTGCGACTGCATACGGATGCGGACTTACAAGTCTAACTCCTCCAGGAGACAGGAAGAAACCAATGCAATGATCGGACGATGGAGACGGATGGTCGTCTACCACTAAGTGTATATACCCCTCTGTATAAGTCTCCGTGTGCCCGTCTGTCTCTCTTTATGTTCGAGTGTGTATGCGTGCATATATATATATATATATATATGAATATATATATATATATATATATGATCTTATACATCTATCTATATATATATATATAAAATAAGCCCATACGTCGATATATATAATATATATATTCTTCTGTGTATTATATATATATGTCTGTATATTACGCATACATTGTCTATCTGTATCAATCTATGTTTGTGTCTTATTTTGTCGGTGGTGGACTAACATTATCCCTCGCTAATCGACCAACATTCGTCTTCAACAATATTTAAATACTATTGGCAGACAGATGGACAGACAGATGGACAGACAGACAGATGGACAGACAGACAGATGGACAGACAGACAGATGGACAGACAGACAGATGGACAGACAGACAGATAGATAGACAGACAGATGGACAGACAGATGGACAGACAGACAGATGGACAGACAGACAGATGGACAGACAGACAGATGGACAGACAGACAGATGGATAGACAGACAGATGGACAGACAGATGGACAGACAGACAGATGGACAGACAGACAGATGGACAGACAGACAGATGGACAGACAGACAGATGGACAGACAGACAGATGGACAGACAGACAGATGGACAGACAGATGGACAGACAGACAGATGGACAGACAGACAGATGGACAGACAGACAGATGGACAGACAGACAGATGGACAGACAGACAGATGGACAGACAGACAGATGGACAGACAGACAGATGGACAGACAGACAGATGGACAGACAGACAGATGGACAGACAGACAGATGGACAGACAGACAGATGGACAGACAGATGGACAGACAGACAGATGGACAGACAGACAGATGGACAGACAGACAGATGGACAGACAGATGGACAGACAGACAGATGGACAGACAGACAGATGGACAGACAGACAGATGGACAGACAGACAGATGGACAGACAGATGGACAGACAGACAGATGGACAGACAGATGGACAGACAGACAGATGGACAGACAGACAGATGGATAGACAGACAGATGGACAGACAGACAAATGGATAGACAGACAGATGGACAGACAGACAGATGGACAGACAGATGGACAGACAGACAGAAAGACAGACAGACAGATGGACAGACAGACAGATGGACAGACAGACAGATGGACAGACAGACAGATGGACAGACAGACGGACAGACAGACAGACAGATGGACAGACAGATGGACAGACAGACAGATGGACAGACAGACAGATGGACAGACAGACAGATGGACAGACAGACAGATGGACAGACAGACAGATGGACAGACAGATGGACAGACAGACAGATGGACAGACAGACAGATGGATAGACAGACAGATGGACAGACAGACAGATGGACAGACAGATGGACAGACAGACAGAAAGACAGACAGACAGATGGACAGACAGACAGATGGACAGACAGATGGACAGACAGACAGAAAGACAGACAGACAGATGGACAGACAGACAGATGGACAGACAGACAGATGGACAGACAGACAGATGGACAGACAGACAGATGGACAGACAGACGGACAGACAGACAGACAGACAGACAGATGGACAGACAGACAGACAGATGGACAGACAGACAGGCAGACAGACAGATGGACAGACAGACAGATGGACAGACAGACAGATGGACAGACAGACAGATGGACAGACAGACAGATGGACAGACAGATGGACAGACAGACAGAAAGACAGACAGATGGACAGACAGACAGATGGACAGACAGACAGATGGACAGACAGACAGATGGACAGACAGATGGACAGACAGACAGAAAGACAGACAGATGGACAGACAGACAGATGGACAGACAGACAGATGGACAGACAGACAGATGGACAGACAGATGGACAGACAGATAGATGGACAGACAGACAGATGGACAGACAGACAGATGGACAGACAGACAGATGGACAGACAGACAGATGGACAGACAGACAGATGGACAGACAGACAGATGGACAGACAGAAAGACAGACAGATGGACAGACAGACAGATGGACAGACTAGCAGAGATAAACGACAGCGATAAATGTGCAGAGAGAAGTTAGATGGACTAACGAAACGGAACCTACGAACAACAGCCACTTCCTGTAAGATATTTGTCTGTCTGTCTGTCTGTCTCTGTATATCTGCCTGTATGTCTGTGTGTGTTCATTATCACACCTACTGCACCTCTCTCCCGCGGAATCCTTAATTAGAATTCTGGCAAATGAAACAGCCGAGGATCTGTTATTGTCCACTGAATGGACTTCCGTTCAGTCTCTCCCTCTTCTTCCTTTTCACTCTTTCATTAGCGCTGAATTGACGGCCATTTAATCGACTGTGGGCTCGTAAAAAACTATCTGGATACTGCAGACACTACTGCTCTGAAGAGTCAATTGTCTAAGTATAAAGCGCGGATATGTAGGGTAGCGTAACGAAAACTAATTCAGATATAGGGCCTACCCAAAGTTCACGCTTGGGTTGCATAACGAACTGTTTCATGTCATCAATTTAATGTAGGCTCTGCAGCCCGTAGTGTTTACTGGATATAAATGTGCTGGATATGTCGAGCCATAGGAGAAATGCCTGCCAGAGGAGAATTTTTTTCGAGATTTCTGCCCAATTCCCACCCTAATCAACTCAGCTATAATTAGTAGGCCAACATTGATAGTATGCTGCTGGTAGGAAAATAGAAATTAAAGGCGAGGGAGAGGACTAATATGTCCTCATATTCAGAGGCTAAGAAAATGAACTCGCTAACAGTTCTTCACACACTTAGCCCTGGGCTGTCTGTCAAATTTAACACTCTGCATGTACTCCACTTAACTACAGAAGCTAAGACTAGGTATCGCCACCAGATCTTCCCATTTGAGTTACAGCCACGACAAGTCTACTACAACTATGATGCAGGACGGATAACGGAACAGAATTGAGAAATGCAAACCAGCCTTATTACAATATTATGCAGATATACGAATGTAATACACAAATTACACTACACGCAAAAAAGTTCCCGAGGTCGGTAGAGCATCGCTCGCCTACTCAATCCAGCGCGATCGATTTTAAAATGCATACTATTTTCAAATGGGATGCTCTGAGTGTCGCTAGCAAAGATGCTGTTATGGCAGTCAATTCATAACTGAAGAGTGACTTCATTTCAGAAGACCTTTCCATCAACAACAAAAGTCTGTTAAATAGAACACTCGAATCAATAACAGCATGGTTGTCACAGATTTTTATTTTTTTTATTTAGTATAGCAAGTGTCTTCACTTGGTCAGGTTTTCGCATGACAACATCTGTGAAAGCACGATTATCCGTATTCACCAATATCATTCTACCAACTTCAATCAATCAATTGCAGTTTATTCAGCAAATCAAGGTCAAAGTCAAATACAAGTACATAAGCTGTGTTCATTGTTGATTGGATACCTAATCCAGTACTAAACGGCGATCTTAGTTAGGTGACCAATGACAATGTTTTGAGCAAACCCAACTAGTAATGTCCGTTCAAGTTGAAGACAGAGCTATTCAGTGATAACAGAAGTCGTTAACTTAACCATGCTTAACTACTATTTAATCAAAATTATTCTCTATATGCGCAAAACTTTCAAATGAACACAGAGTAGTTTTCTTTCATAGAGCAAAACAAAGATGGAAACTTTCAAATCAAAACAGAGTAGTTTTCTTTCATAGACCAAAACAAAGATGGAAACTTTCAAATCAAAACAGAGTAGTTTTCTTTCTTTCATGGTCCAAAACAAAGAGGGAAACAGTTTGCAATTGACACACGACTTTAATAGGTAATGTGGACAACATTTTGTGTATATTATGCTATCGCTTTTCACAAACAAGATTGCTGAGTAGCGGATACACCTCTCCCGACACTTCCTCTAATTAAAACTCATTCAAAATAAACATTTACCATTTAGACTTGAATAGATAGATATTTCAAATGCTTGATGAGGGATGATACTCATTGGTTTTGGCTGGAAGTAATTTTTAAATATTTGAGTACTGATACAGTACTGACGCATGAATATTCCAATTTGCAGTTTTCGGATTTGCTCCATTTTTACAGCTTCAATTTCTTAATTCGGATTTTGTACGCCCTCCATATTAAGCGTTCGCAAAAGCTTAGCACAAGCCAGACATATCCGGAACAATAGTTCTACATCATAAATCTATCAGAGCATTAGTTTGTTAGTTTGTAAATAACTACGTTTTAACAGCCATGATATTATTATCAAAATAAACGGAAAACAATGCAATACTCAGAGTTGTATGATCTCGAGACAGTGTCTCGGTCTCGAGACGTCTCGAGACAGCTATTTAGTGTCTCGGTCTCGGAAGCCTGATGTCTCGGCCTCGGTCTCGAGGTAGTGTCTCGAATTTTTAGAAACTGTCTTGAAGTGAATGTCTTGTTCTGTCTCGAACAAGCGGTCTCGATGTGTTTCGCGTGAACTGTCTTCAAATCTTGCGCGGCAATATAAAAACTGTTCTCAGGAATTTGTACTATATACATTATAAGTTTAAAATTGAAATTAAAAATAAAAATAATTCTCAAAAACTGATACATTAGCATTTTTCAGTACTTTATATAGGATCACTTGTCTCTTACTGTCTCGTACTGTCTTGAACCTAGTGTTTCGGTCTCGGTCTTGGTACCTCACTGTCTCGGTCTCGTCTTGGTCTTGAAGTTTTAAGTCTTGCATACAACACTGACAATACTATTTGTTAGCCAAAATTTTTCTGCTCTTTTATTTAGGATCTCGGAGATTATTTTACATGCAGTGGCCCATATTATGCTGCCATATTATTTTATCCAATGTGGCTAGATGATAAAATTTAGTAGTCCCTACAGCAGAACACAATTTACATGTGCAAGCTGTAAATATGAGTGAGGGCCCATCCACATATTACGTACGCCAAAAAAACATTTCGGATCCCCTCTGTTGCACTGCGTACATTTCGTGGACCCCTCCTTTATGCGTACGTACATCTGAGCTCTACCCCTCCCCCCATTGCAAAGGCTAATTAGGTAAACAAATCTATAAGACATTGAATTTATCGCAAGCTATATTTACTTTTGTCAAGCATAATATTTAACAGCTTATATTAGTTAACCTTTATGAAGAAATAAAACACTAACAACACTTGCATTTTAAAGATTTAACGCTACATAAAATTGATTAAGCAAGAATATAGTCTATGATTGGATTTACAGTTCGTATTTTAATATTCCGTATTGTGTACATAATTAGACAATTATATTTTCGTACGTACATATTATCGGGATCTCCGGTCCCCTCCCCACCATACGCACCCGTTCGCAAAATCGCCCGAATTCGATGCCCCTTCCCTCGTTGCGTACGTAATACGTTGACGGCCTCTAACACAGTTACATGCAAACAGTTCACTTGCTGCTACAAAAAGAGACGAAGTAATAATCATTACATTGTCAGACTTAGGCCTACATCAGCAAATTGGATAGCTGTTGGCATGTACCTAAAAAAGGGGCGCTATGCATAAATTCTCTTAATAATAATAATAATTTTAAAATATTAATATATTTTAAATTATTGTGCATAACATATGTATTTACCCACATTAGAGCTAGTTTGACATAGACCTATTGGATAAGGTTTGGTGTAAATTAAAATGTGGTTATCCAGGCAAAATTCTCCGTTTTAAAGTTCTACACAGCTTGATGTAATCAATACTCGTAAATAGAGTTTGTAATCTTCTATCATCTTTTAGGAACAAAATCAATATGTTGTTACTAAGAGTAGGCTTACCAGGTTATCATATCAGTATCAACCTGTTTAAAAGGGGTTAGAAACCTCCCTAATCTTGACCCTAACTGAATCACACGACCAGAGGTGTAACAAGCGGGGAGCAGAGGGCACCGGCCCCCAGTTTCAAAACTTGGGGCAGTACCCCTATGTGCCCCCAAATCGGTTCTTCATTGTTTCTCCAATGGCTTTTTAAGATGACTTTTGATAAGATAATTTGTGCCCCCATTTTTCAAATTTCTGAGGGGGAGGGCAAAATTCAAAAACGATAGGCCTAGTGCACTTTCGCCGTGTAGTTTTTCACCACACTACTTAACCAAAGCCAGGACCATACATGACACCGAAGACGCCTTCCGAATTTAAAAAACTTACCTAAACAAATCACTTGACAGTTGACCAACTACTCCATAGCATCAACCACCTTTATTGATGGAGACGGATTGTAAATGCCCGGATGACACTAGCGTCCGTGAAATCGATTCAATGTGGCGGCAAAACATGCCGCTATAATGCTCTGTATTCGCAAACTACTGAATTACCAATTTACCACTGCTTGCAGATTCCATTCTGTAATTATCGGTCCGACGTTTAAACGAATGGAACTATAAATCATTCTTTACTATTATAGTGGCACACCAAGGAATCTATATTAAGTTACATTTAATAAATTTAAATAATAATAAACGCGTTCTCTAATTCAACTCATTTGCCGGGAAAAGCTCAACGACCAATATATGAATTCTTTGGGGGTAAACGATAGCGACAAATAAGTAAGTAAATATATCTGATGAGGAAATGAACTTCTCAGCAAAGAAGAAGCTAATAGCACGAAACATATTACTGTAAATTGGTCCACAATTATACTGGATGCCTGTAAAAAAATGGATCCATAGGATCTATGTTATCTTTATTCAGGAATAAACAACCAATTAGTTTCAACTAGATGTTGCTGGCATATAAATCTACTTAACACTCAGAAGATGCACCATTTTGATCCTGATCTGCAAATATGTTGGGTTTTTGGCTACTTCGTTTTTTTTACAAAAACCAAGAGTTCCTAAAAATGGCAATTTTGGGTTTTTTGTTTTTTTTAAATATTTCTATTGAATTTACTAATATTACTATAATATCACTAAGTGTGTATTATTCAGTCAGAAATAAAGCTAAATTAATTATAAAAACAGTTGGAGATTTTTTCATGCTGTGTTTGATGCTTTTTATAACAAAACTGTTGTGACAAAGTCCAAACAAAAACTAAAAACAAAAAAAACAACTTTTGATTTTTTAAAATCTTGGTTTTTTGCAACTCTGTTTTGATCACACTTACATGTTAGGTTCTACATTGGGCAAGCACGGTTATCAAACCATGATCTAGTCTGATAGCCAGTTAAATAGCATCCATCAAAATACTACATAATTCAAGGTATGGTCACTACAATGAATTCACATTTCCTTAAAACCAAGGTAGAAAAGAAACCAGCAAAGAAGCTATGGTGGTAGCCTAACCAGGTGGCAGCAAAGAGTTTTAAGTTTTGATCTGAACAACCCTATTATATAGATTGAACTAGAAAGCAAGAAGTCTTACGTTCCATTCACAAAGTCTGTGTGACAGAGACATTGCTATTACGAAATCCACTGCTTATACACAATATATAAGACTGCTTTAATTAAAACACAATACATCTCAAATGCGTAATGGGGTTGTTTCTTTAAACATTTAAAAACTATGATACATTCATCTCTGGCTCAGTGCAGGAATTAAATATGAAACTGTCTTTTTTCTGCATGTTCCATTTAGCTCTTACTATGTTGGCTACGATCGCTTGAGCCAGTGTAACAATTAACAAATGGCTCAAAATTTTATGTACACAGTATCTGTACAAAACACAAAAGATGTTGTAAGATAAACGTTCATAGGAAGGAAGCCATCGAACTATCAATTCATCAAACAGTTACACTTCAATTTACGAAAAATGTTCTATTAAGATTCTGAAGTCATTGAGTCCCTTCCGTTTTCAAGTATGTCCTCTTTCTTCATTTTCAAGGACACAACTTTTATTAAATTCCTCATTAGTGAGACAGTAGCAAATTAAATATTGGCACAGATAAAAACGTGTCCAAATACAATCAACAGAGCCTTGAATATAAAATGCCATAGGGCATTTATTGATGGTAAACAAGATTTGAATTCAATGCCAATTTCCTTACCTGAATCATTTAATCATTCTGGGAATCTATATAGCACCCCTTTTAAGAAACCAACTGACGTGTGCTCTAAGCCCAGATATAACCAAAGAAGAAGCAGTCAAGTGACTTATAAAACACAGGAGTAATTAATGCAGCTCCAGTGGGAGATCTACTTCATTGTAGTAGTTCTTCCTGATATACAACAGTCTTCTAGGGTTTGACAACACCGACAAATATATATCTTCATTTATTGAGACAAAACCAGATGACAAACTGCATGTGGAAATATCTTCCTGAATCACAGAATCCATGGGTCATGGGAAACACAACTGATATAAATGAGCTACAAAAAATGTAACAATCAGACAAAACAACTCGAATTTGGTGAGCTCCTTTTCTCCGCTTTCAGCCTGAACCACGTTTCACCAAGGGCCTTCGCAAAGTGATCGTCGACGGCAGAGGCGTTTATAAGTAAGCTGTTCGGAGCGGTCTCTGACTTTATCTTCGTCCAGGTTGAACCAAGCGATTTGGCAAAGTGTTCGTCAACAGCTCCGGAAGCTAACAATCACAAATCAAGACTTAGAACAAAGGTCAACAACAACAACAACAACAATAAAAATAATTATGAGGATTATATTCCTTCCCCTAAAGCATGACAACAACCACAACCACCATCATTCCCATTCTACTGACATTGACAAAAACAATACTCATTCTAAACTTTCCTATAACCACGTGTGTCAGAGAGCATTGTATATACTCGCTAAGCAAATATAATATTATCACGACCACCACTCAGACGATGCACCATTTCTTGTCTCTTCCAGGGTCCCACATTGGCATCCACTGTAATCAAACCAAAGGCTAATCTGATATGAAACAACATATACAAAAGATTACATAATCCTAGCAATGGTCATCGGTCAATACAATGAAAATCCCATAAACGAGGACTAAAATAATAAGCAGAGCTTTCCACAAATCATTGATTACCACATCAATAAATATTTTCCACAAATCATTGATTACCACATCAATAAATATTTTCCACAAATCATTGATTACTACATCAATAAATATTTTCCACAAATCATTGATTACCCCTTCAATAAATATTTTCCACAAATCATTGATTACCACATCAATAAATATTTTCAACTCTAATGAGAATCGAAAATCTTCAGACCTTTAAGTTTCCCAGTTGATAATGTTTTAACATTTTAAAAGCTAGGATGAGCACCTGTGATAGACTTTTTGGCGATAGAAGCAGATAATTCAGTGCTCAGAGAACTTGATGCAGTGGTTTCAACTTGGGTGTGCACAGTTCTTCCCTGATAAACAGTGGTTGCTGCTGCTGCCGCTTGGGTTGGTATATCGACCCTATTTATAACTCGAGAATAATCGCTTCCTAGTGATCGACGGAAGTGTTCGTCTATGTTGGGGTCAGTCTCGACTAAAACAACAACAAAATCCAGCAACATTACGACTACTGCATAAGTGTAAATGATGACAATTCTACTGCTACTAGTACTTCTTGTCACTGTAATTGTAAATTTATATAGCGCCAATTCAACAGCGGCGCTCCCGACCAAACAGAATTACATCACAATCAATCAGAGTGGTCTTCAAGCGCTTTTTAGAAAAAAGTATAGTCACTCTAATTGACTATTACTATAATTACTTGTATAATAATTATCATTATTATTGAGTATCATCTGCTTCAAATTAAATCTTGTTTTGTGAACTACAAAATAATAGCAGAGGTCACCTGTGGGTCATGGATCGGGATCAGGTCATGACAAGAGGAACAACCTTCATGTAAGGAGAACTGGACTAAATCACCATAGGACTACAGGAAAAAAACTATGTATCATTATTACATACACTTTATGATCAAAAAGTGCTAGAAACTGTACATGCCTGCAGTATAGTTTCGTACACTGGTCTCCTGCTGCCCTGATTTCCTGAGACTGTTTCTGCCTGCAAATGAATTTGTTCCCAGATCATTGTATGGCATGGTTCGTTTCGAAAGACTGGATGGTTCAATCTTGGTGACACCATTAACAAATTGATGTTCTCTTTTCTCCGATCCCCAGCCCGGAACTAGATCAATGTCACAATTTGCCACGTCAACCGAATGACCTCTGGGCACGAACTCACCCTGACAATGACCCGCAGATGACCCGTGCCAGTCGGAGTGCATGGCCAGAGGATGGTATGGTCCAGGAGTTCTTCTTGAAGGAATTGCAGTGGTTAAGTTGAGTGGACTGTTATGACATTCTGCCTCCATAACCAAAATGGAAGCATGGCTGGCATTTCTCAGTACGGAGGGAGTGGTGCGGCATGGCTGTGATGACTTGACCGTCTGTTGGTCAAGGTCGAGGATCAGGCATGGCTCTTCGTCCGGTACTGTACTGTCTTGAAGGACTGGATCCGTTGGTTGCAGCTGGTAGAACCCAGAGAATGGAACAAAACTGGAAAATAACCTGGAAAAATAAACACTTTTTAGTTTAGTGATCGGCAAATAATTTGTATAAAATTTGCAATTAAATTCAACATTTACAGCTTCTCAGATAGCAGTGACTGTCAAACTATTATAAATTATGGATTTTAAAAAAAACATAAATGGCAATTATAAATCCTTTATAAGTGACCAAATACAATACAATATCAATAAATGTAATCAATAGTGTATGTTTTTGTAATGGTGCTATATGCATTATGCACCAATGACACTCATCTAATCTTCAAGCTAAGTACATTGGTATATTGTAGAATTTCTCAGATCTTTATTACTATTCTAGAAATCTTACTTAAGAGATCTTTAATCTTTACCAAGTCAGAATAATACAGCAGGGTTCAGCTTCCTTTATTCAACGGTTTCTTAGAGAGAAATACAATTTTTAAGATGTGTTCCGACAACTACTTTTAAAAGCCATCAGTAAGTAAAATCAATCTTTAAAGAGATTTAAGACACTCACGTCTGGGTTGCAGCACTTCGCCTGCCTCCATCATTCTGGTTGTCTTGGTTTTCATCCCCAAACGAAACTCGAGTTAGAGTTGGCGAGTCTTGCTCTCCCACTCTTCGACATTTACGACTCATAATGTTAGTCTGTAGCTCACATTCAGACGAGACTACACGCTTCATGCACCTCCGACCTAAAACTAAAACCATCATAAGAACTTGAGCACACGCAAAGAAGACATGAGACCTCTGTGCATGAATGCATAATGCAACAAAATGTCATGTTAAAATCAAGTGATAATGTAAATATTATGTAACAAAATGTCATGACAAATTTATAATAACTTAATCGTTAAAACATAACTGTAATGTATAGTAATTAGATTTCTTTACATTCAGTCATGTTTATGAATCTCAACATTGAAGGGTGCATTAAACAATTCTAGTGTCTTCTTGACTTTTGCCAGAGATACTTCTGCCATGAATGATCATCATTGACATAATCTCATTCAGTATTACAGCTGTGGCAAGAATATTGCTCGATTCAATTTGATTTATACAGGCAACTGTATCATGGATGTGCAATAGTCTAGGGGTCAGCATGCTTGATCGTCAACCGAGAGGTCAGGGTTCAAATCCCAGACAGGGTAAGAATTTATTTAGAGATTAATGAATATTATCACCTAAGTATTATGGTTATTATTGTCATCACCATGGCAATCTAGCAGATTGTAAATGGACAACCTGGGACAGCAGCTCAATAAGTCTCAGAAAGTTAGGTCTTAATGAGTTAGACTCTACAATAGTTACTCGGTTAGTGCACTTGGATTGTTAGTCTGGCCTCTTCAGAGGCATTAGCTATGCATGACAAATTTAAAGAGCCAGGTAAAAAAAAAACACTCTCGGCATGACAAACTTTGAGACAAATGCATTCAAGAATTCGTACAGTGAGTGTGACAAACCCACCAGTTGTCACACCTGACTAAGTTTGCACACATAGTGCCACGCAACAACATAGTTTCAGTTGATAAATTAATAAAACCCACATGTAGGCAAAGCTCACACATCAATCAACACATCAATCACTGACACTGTCAATCAACGTTTGATTTTATGGAAAAACCCATCCCAAGCAACAAAGCTTAAGGGAACTCATAATTAGCATAGCAATTGACCTAATTTGCAAAGCAATTGTCTTAAATACCAACCAGGAGATAATACTGGTCACAAGTACTCTTTGAACTCTAGAAGCAGGTAGATAACCCATCAACATCCTACCAGGCTGAAATAACCTAGGTGAAAAATAACCTAGGCTTAAACAACCTATGCTTAAAATAAATTATTTTGACACTCTTTGTGTAATAACTGTCACCATTGTGTGTTTTGCACAAACTTACATTACCATGAATTATAACTTTATGACTAGCATCAACCAATGCTAACAACCTTTGGGCACAAGAATCTACGGTAATGTAACCAAACGACTTCGATAGCATTGTTACCATGGCTACATTCAACACCAGCTTCAATTGGTCTTATTTTTTTAATACATGTGTTGTAGATATGCTGACAGATCACCATTCTACAGACCCTTCTCCACAAGTGACGGCATTACTGAATTTAAAGGCACAATTAGATATTATCACAAGGAGATGCAATTGCTTGACTGGCTTTTAACCACAATCAAAATAATCAACCACAGTCAAAATTTCTTTGCAGGAGCCCAAAAAGGAAGGGGGACTGCAACTTTCAAGTGACTTAAACCAGTCTACAACACTGCTACATCATAAATGAATGTCAATATTAACCCTACTCATTCATTTTTTCAACATGACCTCCCTCTATACATCCTCTGGCTGATCTCAGTTGTCTTGATGAAAGAATATCACGTGCACTTGAATACATTAGAAACTATCACATACAACCAAATACCACAACTCAAAATGTACTTGGGAACATTGAAGTTAGGCCACATATTATATCACCTAATGAACTAACACAACTTCACATTGCCTTTTTCAATTGTATGCACACTGTTTACCTGTGGTAAAAGCCAAGTGTTAACTTCCATGCATACACCTCTTCCTCTCTCTGAACCATTTATATTGTCTACGAACAGCTTTTCCTGAATGTGCTCGGACAATCAGAAATGTTCTTATACCCGGGTTACATCCCCTCAATAGTGTAATGCCTTCGTTATTTTTCAGATATCTGCCTAACACCAAATATATTCCCTCAAAGCTGCATAACAACAATAAAATTCAAGTTAAGAACATTATAGACACCACTTCACACATCAATTGTGTTCTGTTCACTCTGCTCTTTAAATCATTAGCTGTGCAACATCTGCTGGGCATTAATCTGCAATGTCACTAGCTAAATCACACACACACGCACGCACGCACACACGCACATACATAGATATGCACACACACACACACCCAAAACTCGAGAAAGCTCGAATCATACACACATTTTTAAAAATTACCCCATGAAACTTTTGCAACTGCTCTACATATATTATCTTAGTTAACACCTGTATCTGAAATCATTTTATCATCTAGCTTTTACCTGCATCAGGAGATATCGTTTCGCACCCAGCCACAAGTGAGGCTGCCCTGGTCAAGACCTCTAGCGGAGTCTCACGCATCAGAACCTGAAGGGTTGTCTCCATATTGACAGGACAAAGCTAAACAATAACCTTTCCGATCCTTAAAAAATGCGACCAGAGAGAGACTGTCACCGAGATCCGTTGACAAACAGATCAAACCAAAACGGAACTAGAGAACCGATCAAAGTTACCGCACGGAATGTCTTCTCTCAACTCGAAATGTCTCTATGAAAAAACAAATCTTCGTCGGCCCAGTAAAATCGAGGTACGTCCCAACTTCACCGCTGCGGCAAATTTTAGGGCTCTGATCAACTCATCTTGTAAAACCACGCTAGGAATGCAACTCCTCCCACCACCTGACCTTCGCAGCGCCTGCCTCACCGACTCCGGCCTCTGGTATCAAAACCCCAGAAATCTATCGATCCTCGCCTCTCAAAGTCTCCAGCTATCTTGTCGCCACGGAATATCGTATCCAGTGACCGATTTAAGAAAATCGCAAAGAAAACTTGTTTCTTTACAGTCGACTCCCTCTCACGAATCACGCTCAACGGCAATTTCTCTAAAAAAATGCACGGAATGACGGAAACAAGACGATTGCACCTAGTGCGATAAGGATCTGCACGTAGTGTATTATCACACTCACTTTGCATTCGCCAAAGATAGAGTCGTATGCGTGCACGCCGGTCAATAGTGACAACAATCGCAAATCATTGCATTGTTGCCTATTGTTGTGTCATTGCGTACTTCTGGCCCAGCCATTGTGCGATTGTCTTCTTCTTCGGAATGACAGGAATTCCCATGTGTCGTACCACGTGACAACGCGATTGGTCGGCAGATACCCAATGCGTTTTTCGTTCAACTATCAGTGGCGGCATTCCTTCACGGGAGATCGGAATTCGCTTTGTATATCGAGCCTACGCGTCGTTGAAGACCTAAAGGTCTACACGCCTCTGTCATCATCGGGCACTGTTAAGTGGGTGATCGGTCGGTCTAAGGGACGGTAAATCGGACGGATTTTAAACAACCTGACGCCAGAAAGACATCTTCAGAACACAGGGCGCAACTATGGGGTGGGATACTGAAGAGTGCTTGAGCACCCCTGGATAAAAATGTTGACCCACGCAATTGATCCAAATCCGATGAGTTCTTTCCCTTTTTGGTGGGAGGAAGATACTTCTAGTAAGCTAGCCGCTTCACGCTTCAGCATTTTCAAAATGAATCCTAAGGAAAATGTTCCGGTTGTGCCGTTGTACATTATTCAGACCTCTGTCTCTGTCTATTTATCTGTCTACCTGTCTGTCTGTCTGTCTGCTTGTCTGTCTCCCTTTCTCTCTCGTCAGATAATCCGTGTGGCCATCTCTAACCAGAATCAGATCTAACATTACCGCATCTGTACGGAATGTAGACCTATAAATATAATAATAATTATGAAGCCCCTTAATACAACTAAGCCTTAATCTTTGTAAATAATGGATCTTTTGTGATATATACATAGTGCTTTTAAGAGCCTCTGAACGATTATGTCTATATGTACGCATGTGTGCAGGCCCATGCATACATGTGTGTGTAACTGTGTATGTATGCATACATGTGTGTAGACATGGATTTATGTGGGCTATATTGCAGGTAGGTGGTAATTGTAGGCCTACCGTAATGTAATGTAAGCCCTACTTGTGTATATGATGCATGTGTGAATGTGTTGTAATTGCTGCCACGACCATTTATATAGCGCCGTTCATGGCAAGCTACATCTAGGATGCTTTTGGCAAGACATGGCTTAGTTTATATCTACTGGCCCATATTATGTATGTATGTACGTGTGTGTGCATTTTAGTAATTATCTGTCTGTCTGTCTATCTGTCTGTCTCTCTATGTCTCTCTCTCCGTCCGTCTATCTATGTCTGTCTCTCTCTGTCTACCTTTGTATGTATGTATGTATGTATGTATGTATGTATGTATGTATGTGAATTGTGGACATTCATGTTCTTTGAGGAACATAAAATTGTAAAAATGCATATATATATATATATATATATATATAAGTTATACCTCTGTGTTCATTCTGATGGTATTTATACACACATACATGTAGTATATCTACATACATAGGCCTACATACCAGGGCTGTCGGTCTCAAGTAGACCTAGCCAATAGCCTAGTTGCAAATGATAGATTTACCATTTGTATGTGTATATAGTACCAGTTAGCCTGGCTGTTCGAATTCCGTAGGCCTACGATTGGAATTACGGGCGGTTCAAGCATTCTTTAAATGATTAGGCCCTACGTTAGTTGCACGTTAGGCCTATATTAGTTTACTTCATAAACGCTTATGAAAGCCAAACCGAGAGCCGACCCTTATGTTTATATATTATAATATGTTACTTATGTGGCCTATATATGTAAATATATATATACGTGTGTCTGACTTTGTGATATATATATATATATATATATATATATATGCAAGTGTTTATGAATTTTTCCTATGCAACTTTATTTTTATAGGTTCCTCAGAGAACACGAATGAGCACGAGTTCCATACATACATACATGCATATAATTATCCCGAGGCCTATACCCTCTCTATCATACATATAAAATACATACATATATATATATATATATATATATATATATATATATATATATATATATATATATATATATATATATATATGCGTAGCCTAGGCCTATATACATGTTTATTTTGAGGTTCCTAAGGGCCCATCCACATAGTACGTACGCACAAAATGGGATTTTCGAATTCCCTCCTCTCTGTTGCACTGCGTACATTTCGTGGACCCCTCCCCATGCGTACGTACATCTGAGCTCTACCCCCTCCCCCTCACATTGCAAAGGCGAAATAGCTAAAGACATCCATAGTAGGCATACATTGATTTTACCATAGGCTATTTTTTTATCTATTTTTCAAGGCATCATGTTTAACAGCTTAAATTTGTTAACTGTTATGAAGAAATAAAACACTAACAGCACTTGGATTTTGAACAGTTTTTATGTTACATAAAATTGATTAAGCAGGAACATAGTCTGTGATTGGGTCTACAGTTCTGATTTTAATATTCCGTATTGTGGACATCATATAATTAGACAGTTATACTTACGTACGCGTATATTTTTGGGACACCCTCCCCCACCGTACGCACCCGTACGCAAAATTGCCGAAATTCGAGACCCCTCCCGTCGCTACGTAAGTATAGGCTACGTGGACGACTCTTAAGCGAACCTTCATAATTTGACGTGTGTGTTTTTTAAATGATAATAAATCTACCGTGCCTATCGGAGCTATACATCTTACATAATGTTGAGGATGTAAGAACACTGAAAAATGGATGGTAGGCCTGATGGCCTATGCTTAAATTTTACATGTAGGGTCCTCTGTGGGTCACACGGCCCGGGTCTATCTGAACCCACGAGATTTTCATCTGAGGTAGGCCTAGGTCTAATCCAGAGGTTAAATTCAGTCGGATCTGAAAATCCCGAACCTCAGATTTGAGATCCATCACCTCAACCATGAAATCCGCCACCTAGCACCTAGAGAGAGATCCGCAATCTAACGTTTTCTAAATTTCCTCCAAAGCTCAGCCACACATACCTTGTCTCACGCGTTTTATACTGATGATGCTTATCCGAGGAGCAAATAGCGGTTACATCTGTTACAGATTCGCCACTTAGCCGCGTCTTAAGCAAACTTTTTTCTTAATTTTAAAATATTCATGTGGAGATCCGGCACCTTTGGATGAGAGCAGTTTAACGACACTGCGTGATAACGACGATCTTTAGCGTTGCCCTCCTCCTTTATCCAGGCATGGGACTGGCACTGCCCGAGTTCTTCCATTGGTCTAATCACTCATTTGCTCTATTGAGCACAGGCAAACGCAAGTATGTAAGTAAGGTTACACAGGCGGAGCTGGGATTTGAAAATTGGGGTGAAGTGATGAAGTGATAGTGATGATACAACCCCCACCCCCTACTGATTTGTAGCTAGCGGCATTGGTTACAGCCTTTGTCTCATATATAATTCATATGAGCGAAGCTTTATTTAATGTTCTTTTTATTAATGCATATCGCATTTATTTTCTATTGGTAATAGCTTGATTTCGAGCGAATCGAAGGCCTGCTGCATGACATTTGAATGTTGAATGCAGCACGTTGCGTTCGTGTCAGCTCGCATCTAAGAATATTAACGAATATTCAGGTGTAGCAAAAACGAGACGTCATAGGTCTGCTGGATGCGACCAGATAGATCGATTATCGAACACGTTTATTGTACGATTTTTCGTTATGACAATCGTCTAATATTAACGTCGACCTGAATAGATTGTATAAGCTTCCTATATACTTTTCAAGGTTTTCTCAAAAACCGACAATGGCCGAGTTTAAGACGTGTTGCATGCAGATAGCTTACGTAATCCTATCATTCATTGACGACAAAGCTGGGTAGACGCTATACTGGCGCTATATAAAAACGGCGTATAATAAATTACGCATACATTGTACCTAGACGGAGTTTCAACGCGTGAAAAGCATGTAATGTCGGTGAAAAAGCCACAAATCCTCTTCTCTCAAATTCTGAACACAGTCCACAATAGACTTCAGCAGCACAACTAAAGCAACATCAGAAGCTTTCTTTGTCAATGTTCAACTTATGTAGCTGCCTTGTCAGAACGCATTAGCATATTGTATGTTGGCCACCTGGGGACAGTAGTAACTACTATTACTCTGATTATTATTAAGTCTAAATGCATAAAGAACCAGACACATGAGCACAGCAACATAATTATATTAACTTGTGAAATGTCAGCACATCGGCAAATTATGCAAATTCATATTTCTCTAATCCAATTTTAATAGACGGATCATATACGCTGCAAGAGCAGATCTGGAGAGAGAGACAAACATAGACAGACAGACAGACAAACATATAGAAAGACAGAAAAAAAATCCAAATTAGCACAAAAAAATGTCAGCGTCAGCAAATTTGTATTTCTTTAATCGCATTTTAATAGACGGATTATATACGCTGCAAGATCTGGAGAGAGAGAGAGAGAGAGACAGACAGAGAGATAAACAGAAAGACAAGACATACAGAGACAGAAAGAAACAAATTATCCAAATTAGCACAACAAAACTTCAGCGCTTTAGCATAACCACACAGACACATACAGGCCAACATCCTCTCACAGGTCAATCAAGGCGCACCACCATGCCAACCAACTAATCTACGACTTCAGACTTTCAGATAACCTTCTAGCCAAGAAATCTTGCATTGCACGGAATTCGTACAGGTTTGTTCAGTTTCCAAAATAGTTTTATTCACGAGTAGTTTACCTATAAAAAGTTAATTACCAGTTTACCTATACTGCGTTTAATCACACAATTGGTACACAAGCTGAATAGATACATTAATGCACAAATTGCCTACATACCTAATGCGCTCCAATTGCAGTACAAACACAATACTGCTTCTGTGTACAGACATATGTACCAGGGTTGTACAAATTACACCAAAAAACACAATAACACAAAGGCACGAGATTAGAGATTAACAAAACTAAACTGGTTAATCATACGTTTGGATTTCAACATGCAGTCAAGTAATAGATGTCTGAGCAAGATTTCGGCAGCATTCGAACCTGCAGAGGAAGCAGATAATATATGCAGCCGTGAAATCGTACAACCAACCAAGGGTCTCCTTATGAGGAAGCAAAATGAGAACTTGCGGAACGACAGAGTATTCGCCTTTTGATAATCCACACATGAAAAAACGAAAACACACAAGGGGCCATCTAACTAGTACGTATGCATGGAGGGGGAGTAATTGTGCTGATAATGGACATATGCATAGAAAAAGGAGGGGTAAACTTGGATGATAATTTTTCTATGTTTGCCTACCTTAAACAAGTCAGAAACTTATTGTAGGGAGAGAAGTAGGACTGAGAGAAGCATCACATACTTGTATACCCATTACCCCAGACTGCTATCAACTATCAAATTATTAGCACAGTAGATGTTCAGTTGATAAGACTTATCAGAGACTAGTTCACGAGGTTATATAAAACCGCATCTTAAAGACATACATTTTAAAATATTTTGTGAATTCTAAGATTCATGGGGTACCGCACATCAAATATACGCACACAGGTGGAGTGAAGGGGTGCAGAAAACAAAGGGAGGTAAAAAAAATCATGATTTCTGCAAACGCACCAAATGGATGGCCCCTAAACATTTATCCTTGTTCATACACCGTAATTTAACTATCGCAATGCAATACTCCCCCATCATCATATCCAAGCCAATCCGTCATCAATACAAAACACCTATACTAACATTTAGTCCCCCAGCAACAACCAACAGCAGCGTGTCCATGATATACAGACACGAGACAATGCCGGAAGATATTCACTTCTTTGTCTGTTCAGTCTCGGATGAGATTTTGATCTTTGGTGGGTCCGGAGGCGGGTGACTGGTGGTCAGTTTGTGGTCCAATTGCTTCTGGATATTGTCGAATGAATCGATGCCCAGGTAGTCGATCTGACCACGCTCCCAGTTGTACTGGCGCTGGTCATCGTCGAGCTGCTGTTTTGTGAAGACGCTTATCTGGCTCAGGTGTTCAGTCAGCACAACCTGAACACAAGGGAGAGAAGGCAACACAATTACAGGCAAGTAGAAACTCAGGTAAGTACTTACAGTTCAAACAATTACAGGTTAAGTAATTATACGCAAGGTAAAACAGGTAAGTAATAACATGTAACGCATAATAGTTAAGTAATTGCAGGCAGAGTAATCACAGGTCAATTAATAACAGGTTAAGTAACGACAGGTAGGTATAACAGTTAAGCAGTTACAAGTAATTACTAATTACAGATAAGAAATTACAGGTAAGAAATTACAGGCAACGTAATTACAGGTAAGATAATTACAGGTAAAGTGGATTTAGTTTTCCTAATGCTCTCTCATCAACAGTGATGGGTAAATTTATTTAGATAAGACGCAGACGTTTTAAAAATGCTGAGTAAGCTGCTTTTCACTTCTTTTCAAAAGTAGTTTGTTCATCACAGCTTATAAACTATGCTATATTACCAGTCATTGGTGACTTTTATTTACCCTAAGATCCATAACAAGCCTATGTTACAGTCAGGTCCATTCAAAAGCTGAGCTAAATTTCAGATGTGTCCCTGTCGAAATCACATGTGTAATAAGGAATCTCTACTGCAGAAGTGGTCAAAAGTGTGGACACCAGAGACCTTGACCAACATGCAGCTTTCCAGCTCTTCGGTCAACGCACCTTCAATGGCCAAAGTCCAAGGTGCTGGACATAGTACTTGCCATAAACTTACAATCTTATGCTGGTGCATAAGATAAATAATGCTGATTGCAAAAATTGGCCCGGGTCATTGCCTGAAGCACGCAAAGCAGGCACGAGACCAGACGAAGCACGCAGAACAGACTACCTCATCACACGCAAAGATGGAGGATTTGTGTTTTAGTAAATCACAACAATAACAAAGAACTTGTAACTGCAACTACAGCATTAAAATGTTAATGTTGGCAGATTAAATTCTAGACGAAAACTTACAACGTTTAAGTCGACGTTTGGCTTCACGTTCTCCAGAAATATATTCCACCACAACTGGAGAAACTCCGCATAGTGACTAGACTCTCCAGACAGATCCACCTGCCCCGTTCCAGAGTTGAACTTCAGGTGCCAGGGCTTCACAGCCCCAATGAAATGTAATACCTTAGCGTTCTTGCCATATCTATGAGAAACATTGTAAACAACAGGTCAGAGTCCAATTTCCACCCATAATATTAAGGTGGGTTAAAATATACAACTGGGCAAAACAGTTTCTACACGTTGGTTGCATAAATAAATTTGCACCAATGAACGACAGCCAACACAAAGCTTTACGGACTCAATGAACGGATGGTACATAAATCACACCTCAGTTACATAAATCTGTTTCACCCATGCTCACAATGAACTTTATAACAAAATATATATAGGTCAGAGCTGTTCAACACACGACCTGTGGGCTGAACTTAGGTGCTCTTCCAGAGCTTGCTAAATGTTTGCAATTTGAAAAATTTTAATTATCATTATTTTTGCCATAGAAATTACAGTATAATTTTAAACTTCAGTACATTGACTACAGTACAGGCTTCATATCACTCCTCAATTCCCAGTGGCTTTACTGTCGACGGCCTTCAGTTCAATTTGAGATTCCACCAGCGTACTTACTGCATAAGTGCAGGCAGATAGCTGTAGAAGGCCTGAGAGACAACGTTGTATATAAAAGGCAGACGACGAGTTATATCTTTTGTGGCCCAGTCACTGAAGTAGAGATTCAGGAGGCCTTGATCACCGCCTACACAGAGAATCAAAATGGACGACACCCTGTGTACATTTTAACCGTGTATATCAGATATCTACACACCAAAATGCGATTAGCAGTTGGTTAATAAAGAAATTACTTATCTACCTGCTGTATTGAGCCAATCCTCATTTAAGGTACCCAGTTATTTAAATTCCCAAATCCTGAATAGACTAATATGATCTAATCTGAGTCACCTTAAAGTAAAATCATGTTTCGATGTGTCTGTCGTTAAAATGATTGTGAAGTTGAAACATGATTTACTCAAAAGCAAATAATAATAGTATCATGTCTGCACTTATCAGACACCAATAACTAACGACAGAGCATTGATCGATGGCATGGAATCCAAATGATATTATCATTTCCAATCACAACCGTTAGTTAACGAGCATCATTTAATAATCAAACAGTAATCACTAAACAGTACATGCAACAAAAACATGTCAGGAACAATTTTTCTCCCATATCTCATCAAGTTTTACAACACTGCGCTCCATTCTTCCAACCTCTTTCAGGCCTGACTCGACACAGAAACGTACCCAAAACTTTGCTCCTGTGGATTTGATTGAACTCTTTGCCAGCAATTAATCTGGTCTCCTTGAACAAGACTTCATGTGGCTTTGTCATATGCATAAAATTATACTTAAGACTGCAAACCCATCTCAACCAGTGAACCAAGGACTAGACAGCTCATGAACTCAAGCCATAACTCATTGTCACAATAGATCTTTCTAGACAAAAATCATATGGGCAACAACTGAAATCGCTTATTGCACGAGAAGGTCAACACCAGATAACTTACAATAAAACTACCAGAGAAGGCAACACCAGATAACTTACCATCAAAACTACCATGATAACACCTGAAAACTTACCATCAAAGCTACCATGGTAACACTCGATAACTTACCATTAAAGCTACTGTGAGTAACACAAGATAATTTACCGTCAAAGCCACCATGGTAACACAAGATAACTTACCATCAAAGCTACCGTGAGTAAGTGCAAAATGAAGTAAGGCAGCATAGGTTTCGTTGGATGGACGATAGACAAAGACCCCTGAGTTGAAACAGTCTGGCCAACCGACATCAGGCGCTGCTGAAAACTCATCTCGTTCGAACAGATCATCTATGTTCTGGACAACCTGAAGACATAGACAACATACATACATAGACATATATACACACATACATAGACATATATACACACATACATACATATAATCAGCAAATTTGATCAAATAATCATTATTAGTTCACATCTGTCCGTCCTCGTTTAATGTTAATATACTCATTTGTCTCATTTGATTAGTTAAGTTTTGTTCCTCAGTTTCATCTTCACCCATTCTCCTCCCCTTTTGACCTCTACACTCTATACTCAACTACTGTATACCTAATCAATTTGGTGGCCATAAATTAAGGAACCCTTCCGTCCTTAATTGGGTCTCCTATGCAATTGATAATTATTTTTAAGAAAACGTTCATGTAAACTGTACTCTGTATGCCAAAAAACATAAAAACATTACATAGACACAGTTGCACTTATACAGAGAATTACATAATCAAAGTATGTGCAATTGAAATAAAAACTGAAACTAAAGTTCTGTATTTTGATACATATAGACATAATTACAGGATATCCATGCAAAAGAAATGCACCACTCCGCTAGATATTACACAAATGAAGAAGCTGTACAGAATGTGCAACACAGTGTGCCTCATGCTGCAATGTACTTATCCGGTAACGAAAAGACCGGTCTTACGCGCCAGTCAAAATCAGACGATGGGTATCAATTATCAGTTACTTGGAATTTTTAGCCACAAGATTGTTGTTTGGCAGTCGTTTATAATAACGAACATACAGTGACCTACTCACTTATATGTAATTACTACTTCTACTTGTCAACCACCATTTCAGTACTGGGTTTCACAGCATCACAAATCACACAAGAAAAAAATCATCTGTCATTGCAAACACGGACTGATCAGACGAACTCACCAACGTGTCTGCATCCAGAAAAACACACTTTGTAAACTGCGTGAGGCGCCAGCAGTGAAGCTTGGTAAACGTCACGCCAAGGTCGGGTCGAGTCAAAAGTTCAAGGTTGGCAGAGTCGTGGCTGTCGAGGACATCGACCTGCTTAACTACATCGAAGACACTCAACAGCTGCTCCCTGTTTAACAGAAGAAATTTCTTGTCAGCTTTATGATACTAAGCTTTATAGAAGAAGAGTAGCAGTGCAGCAGTTTCTTGAATAGGTCCAAAACAGGAGTGCTAGCGACTTCATTTTCTTAGCTTCGGCATATAAGAAAACGGCCGACCAGTCCTCTCCTTTGCCGTCTCATCTAACCCCGACAGTATACAGCAGAGGGTTCATTATTGTTGAGTTGGAAAGGGGTTAAGCAATCCAGAATCAAACTTTTACCCTCGCGGAGATTTGAACCGCATATTTGGTCGAGTACACCGACTACTACAGTATAGGACACCCCAAATTTTGAGATATCCCTAAACAGGTAGAGCACAGATTTTCATTACCCCGGAAATTTGTTAAAATGTTATCTTTGCAGATGAATTAAGAACAACATTGTAATAAGTAATTTTGTAATCGACATTCCCAATTATCAGAATGCCTCTCACAATATAAAGAATCAAATAAAAGTAAGTGTGATGCTGTGGTTTATTGAAATTATTGGATAGGTTGTTTGCTTGTAACATGCAGAGGGTCTGATCCTCATCGGAGGCAGTCACCCCGCTGGGACCTTAGAGCAGGTCCTAACCACACATTTAATTGCGATGCAATATAACTGGAATTTCGCCATGAAGGCATGTGCGCACTACTTGCCACATCAAATTACAGTAGTATTATTGTATGGCAACCTAAACCCTGCTCCACTTACAATGAATTTATGAGCAGTGATCATTCACATAAATATCTCATTTAAGTGAAATCCACGTTCATTAAGGTTCCCAATACATATTACTCTATTCAAGATCACAGTACATCACAACGGAGCTAGGGATAGTTGAATATATCATAAATTTCCATTAAATTACACTTAGAGACAATAATTAGTCTCATCTGTTTCCGGTTGTTCGAATACGCAGGTACACTCACCGGAACGAGTGAGACACGCCAGACGTTACCATGACAGCCAGACGTTTGGTGGTTGCTACCCTCCGGAGGGAGTGAGCCAGAACTAGCGCCCCAACTGCATACGAATCATTCGTTGCTAGGGTAACGAAGGCTTCTAAAAGCAAACGACAAAGAAACATTGATTCACCAGAATTTTTTCATCTATTCACTCAGTTTAAGTATGTCACTTAGTAGCATTTTTTTGCATCTGATAAAAGAGGAAAAGATCAGTCTCTTTAAGCCGGCCCCGAGATACAGCAGTGGGTATTAATAAGAGTCAGTGACTTCAATTTCTAAGCCTTCATTGAAGGTGGGTGGCCAGTCCTCTTCCCACCGACAGTGTATGGTCTATAGTCAGGTTGGCCAGGGAATGCAGATGGAGCATAAATCACAAAAGGAAAACATTCTCTAATGGTTACATCTTTTCAAAATCTTTTCAGTTTTACAGATACTTCAGTAGGGGTGAAATAGGCAAATAGTTAAAAGGCTCAAAGTCCTGCAACTTTAAATTAAACTAGTTCTAAAATGCCAATGACAGAGCTTCTATTCTGGCTCTCTGCTGCATATTACTCTCCCCTTTCTTTCATCCGCTTCAACAATCCTCTATTTAAGCAGCAGAAGCTTAAGGTTCCGTTCCCATAATCTTAGTCTCATCTCTGCACTCAGGATTGGAAACATCTCTGATTTAGATCATGCTATCTGGTTATGCAAATATGTTTTGCCAGTACACTGATAAATAAACATGGTAAGACGTCATCCCTCAATTCCACGTTATCTCCTAAGCAGATCCTATTTCCTGTTGATTGGTTGAGACCAGCTTCTGCAGCAAAGTCCGTTGATGCAGAATCTGCGAGTTCTGCAGTTGTTGCTCTGTGGGATGCAGCGCCATGTGGGAAGCTGACTAGCCCAACATCCTCCAAAGGTTCCCGATTTTGTAAGTGATTTCTGATTTATAATCAAGAGTAGTTGATACTACAGATCTTAACCAAATGTTTATTAATAATGAAAGGCACTAATGCCAGCATATTGCATCATGCCAGGAAATAAAATCGCAAAGCCACCTTACGAATCAAAGCTGTGTCCGTTCATAGCATCAACTAGCAAGCCAGTTCTATTTTGGGTGTTGCATATAAAATGCCCAGGGTAAAAATAGTCACAAGTAATTTATAACTGGTTTCTGATAGATTATCTGTTCCATTGAACTATGACTAAACACATGTGAAATAAAACGAACTTTAAAGTAAAAATCTATTAACTCTTTAAACTGCCAACAGTGTGGACTGCTTCAAGTCTTTCCATTGACAACATTCTGGTTAGTACTAATTTATTGTAGTTAGACAGACAGATGCCATCAAAAAACTTCCAAGCCTGCTGATTAATTGCCTTATCCTAAATCTGGCTCTTTCTTGGCACATCGGCCCGTTGCTCACTGCAAAGGATTCTGGAACTCATCCAGATTCTCAACTACAATGTTTTAGGTTCAGGATACATGCGGTATAGTCTCATACAGACTTCTGACGAAAATGTACAAAGGCAGAAATACATGTATACCCCATCCCAAAAAGCATTGCCCAACTGGATTTTGGACTGATCACAGCAACCAAAGCAGTTCAGTATTACTGGGAAGCGACGATTGATCATAGCCTTGCACCCAACTGCAGGGGCCTTTGAAATTACAATTTAAATATTAAACCGTATCGCTTTGTTGCCTTAACTTTGCCTATGCCTCCATCAAACTTTGGTCTAACCAACTTAATATCACCATTTGTCAGTTATCCAGATGTGTCATGTCTCTGAGTGAGATGAAGTTTTATATTCAAAGTATACACAGTCTCTTAAAACAAGTGTAGCAGAGACGTCTCACGGTTCCCAAGATACTCTCAAACAAATCTAAAGACTTTGGAATGACTGAACTGTGCAATGCCAGAAGGACGGCATGTCTGTATCTAAGAGAGACGATCACGTATCATTCAGAGTCTTAAACACACACGGGCATAATTTTATAAAGTCTAATAAAACCACCCTGCTACATCTCAAGGTCCAAATGAGGCACTAAGGACAACGGCTCACATGTCCTATGGTCTAATTCATCCAACCAATGAATGAACAGAAGAGGTTGCATGGTTTTCTAGCCAGGCATTCAGCTTCTTTTGTTAAAGCAACAGCTACTCCTAGCCTGGTCAAAGATCATAAATAATAATTGTATAACAAACAACAACTGGTTTTTATTGATCCAAGCAAGTACTACAAGTATAATTCAAATCTAGATGTTTTAAGGAAAAGGAGCCAACAAGGAAGAAACCCCAAAAAGGACACAAGTCCCGTGGTCGGGTCACCCTAGTACGACAAGTTTGGCAATAATCAAATCGGAGCGCTGTTCTTGGGTCAATTCCCGAACGGGGTCTCCACGATCTTTACCACCATTCCATCCATTTTGCTCGTGTACGCCATAGCAAATGACTTGAATTGTCGCTCGATCATAGTTGCAAGTTTCGCCTCAAAGCGTGCTTCGATCCTTGCAATAATTGCATCGATCACTTCGTCATCCTGCAGACAATCGATGATGTCTTCAGGCCTAACAGCCTTCCTGGCCATATTATTGAATATAGAGCATCAAGCGCTACATTTTCCAGATCTTAAGATGCCAAAACTGATGAGAGTTGTTTGCGATTCAGGTAGATATGTACGAACGCGCGCGTATCAGTTGAAGCAATCAACCATAACGAAGCGACCGCAGTAATCCCAGAGGCTTGGCCCATGTACACACAACTATAAATAGATTCAACTCGAGCGGTTCCAAAGTTGATCCAAAAACCGCATTTCAGGTGACAGAAATGTGTTATTTCCGACGCAAAGGCATCACCTTTAACAAACCGTTACCGGTGCTGAAATTCAGCCGCCTTGAACTAAGTTTTGATGAGAAAAATTAGATTTTGTGTGCACCGCCATACTCGTGTCGACCTATCCAACCAGCAGCATATATTTATCTTCTAAGGTAAGGTAAAGTAACTTTTGAACCAATTAAGTGCTATGCCACGAATACCAAGGTTTTCTAGCTTAATGAGTAAGATATCATGATTAACTGTGTCGAAAGCTTTCGCAATATCAATGAATATGCCTAGAGAATATTCATTGCGATCTATTTTTCGGCCGATATACTATCCTGTATATTAAGTAGTGACATTACAGTGGAATGGCCCGGTTGATAACCGTGTTAAAATGGGCACAGTATAGCTTTTTTATTGATGTAATCATTGAGGCACACATATATAACTTTTTCAAATAATTTCGAAAAGTAGGGTAAAATGGAAATTGGTCTATAATTAGCAACATCATCTTTATTTCCATGTTTAAAAATAGGTGTCACCTTAGCTATCTTTAGTGGGCTAGGTACTATGCCAGTTCTCAAAGAGCAGTTAATAATATCTGTTAGTGGTTTGGCAATAACAGGCAGTAATGGTTTGATAAGACTGGGATTTATATCATCTGGGCCCGAACTGCGGGTCGTTTTCAGTGAATGACCTAGGTAGAGTAGTTCTTCCATAGAAGTTGGATAAATTGCAAAAGACGATAAACTGGGAGTGGGTAAATAAGAACTTACTGAATTAGTAGGAGGTGGAATTTTGGTCACCAGGTCCTGTGCTATATTTGTGAAATTGGCATTAAATTTTTCAGCGATTTGCTCTCCGTTAGTGATAACGGACCCATTGCAGGTCAAACATTTAATTAATTAATCAGTTGTCTTCACTTTTAGTATTGATTTCATAGTAGACCAGGTTTGTTTTAAATCGTTCTTATACTTTGCAAATTCTAACATATAGAAATTCTTTTCTGCTTTCCTAGGCCTACATAGCGCTTTGCAGTTGAAGATCATGGTCTCACCAACAAATCTTCTATCACTGACTTTCGACGTTAAACAAGTGAAGTATTCTCACATCAGTTGTTAAACTTAAAGAACCATCAATTCTTGTTTAAGAATTGCGATGATCTACAACACTCATAAATGTAACTTATACAGTGCCAGTATACGACCTAAAACCTTTGATGGCAAAACATAACTCAAGCCCACAAGAGTCAGTAACGGCTTCAAATACTTAAAGCCGTTATTGGAATGTTACAAAGGCAAACATCAAAAGGTAGCAGAAATGTTGAATATCTATCTGGCTACATGTACTATACACAAATTGTCTGAATGATTGACAGGTGGCATAGGTATGATTGACATGTGCCACAAGTATGCAAGTACCTGGAATATTGATACAACACGATATAGGAATCTCTTGACTACAACCTTTTGCTATCAGTTGCTGTTGCTCTCATTTGTGCCTGGAGCATCAAGTTACCTTGTACATCTCATAGACCCACTGCATATCAAGAAAGCACACTCCCCAGATCGAATCACCTTTGTCTATAAGGCATCATATGGCGGTCATTGATCTTTTCAACTTGCATACAGAGCTGTTTTCCTCGGCCTCCTTTGCTGTGCCATGCTAGTAAATCGTATTATAATAATTATTACTAGCATAGCTCTGTTATCAACAATTCAACAACTATTTTTAAACTGGTCAACTCAATCACCACCCGAACTCCCACTAGCAGCTTACAATTTGAAATCATAAACATAAAGGCACCTCTTCAATACACTACCACCTGATATGGTAAATCCATCTGATGTGCAAGTACTCATTTTATAACAGTCTGCGACAGACTCTATTCAGGAACAAAATGTCTTGTATATCTTTACGTCCCAGTCGAGCTTCCAATCCAGAACTCTCGACCAAAGGTCCCGTACTACTCACACAGCACACAAAACATGATCCACAAAACCTTTTAGACCAGCCAAAGATGCCTCTGCAGACTAGATAGTCAGGCAGTGTGCCATCTTACCACTTAGCATCGCTCTCCATTTGCTGGAACATCTGCTTTGCATTTTCTAAGACTGGTAGACTCTTGTTATCTACTCCTATAACTCTGTTCTCTTTCTCCATATCACATACGAGGATAAAAGATGAAGACCGTAGGCCAAAACAAGCACACAGCTTCATCTACTACAATCCAAAGCTCTTGCCCATCTTAATGTTAAATAATTATTATGTTAAGGTCAGATCTCAAAACTTGCCAGGTTGTCTAATGTTACTAATGTATTTATTCATACTCTTCATATAAACCATCTAAACACTTGTATTAAAAATAATCATTTTAAAAATAAACATTTTAATGCACATAGGTCAGTTATAAATTCTCATTATTCATGAGCAAATTAATTATTTTTTTAATCAATTTATTTTAAGTCATCAACTGGACGAAAATACTTTTATCATCATTAGGAATTATCTGCAAAAAGGCTTTACACTTGGTAATACATACGGATGGCAAGTCAGTGGTAGTTACAGAAAACCATAATTACGGAACTTTGCCTCTCTGGTTGTAACTACAAAATTACATGCCTTTTAAATTACTTGGAGCAAATAAATCCTTTGCCCAAATACTTCCTAATTCACCACACCAGATCATCAATTCACCCCATCCTATCTTATATGGCTAAGACAAATAGCTAGTAGACTGATTCGTAAAGAAACTGAAACTCAGTGGCATTGGGGCAGTTCCTGGAGTTTCACATTTCAGACACGTAATGTATTCACAGACCATATGAAAAAAGACCCAATTCCATCAATTTGTTCAAAACAATCATACATTCGAACACATTATCACTTTCTAAGTGGTAATGTATTATCAGTATAGAGCACCAAGTACCCTCTCAGTGGTAATGTATTAGCAGTATAGGGCACCAAGTAAGTACCTGTCTATGTAAGCATGGAATTGCATGTATTTGTGTAGCTGTGCATGTAAAGTATACATGCATGCATTTCTGAGTGTGTCCGAGTATGTATGCTTGCAAGTATTGTATACAACATTTTATAGAGTGCCATTTACGTCTGCAGATGCATCTTTCGCCTCCAAAGCAGTTTAGCCTATTAAGGGAAAAAACATCTTGAAAATGTGACACATTGCAGGTGGAGGGAGAATTTCCAGACATGAAATTAGTCATAGCAAAGGGGAAGATGCTTGTAGCAATTTAAGGACACTGTGTGATAACATTGATCACTAGCGTTGCCCTCCTCCTTTATCCAGGCTTGGGACTGGTACTGGCCGAATACTACTAGTGGCGGAGTTCAGAGGGGAAGATCATTCCAAATGCAAATATGTAGGCTAGCTGCAACAGTAGCCTCAGGAATTAAATGGGGGCCATCATCTTAGTCACGAGTGCCCCAAATTTGCAATAAACTATATACTTCTCAGCAGGAAAGTAAACAAAGATGGTACAGAGGGTAAATGGGTTAACTGAATATTGATTATTGATATAAAAGTAACGGTTGATGGCATTCAATGACTATGGGTAGCGGCAGGGTTCTATTGGGCAACCATTTCAACCCTGTACCCCTTGGTTCTTGTGCTCTAAAATGCTTCCTAAACAAAGATGGAGATGTGCGGTCCGCAATCCGTTTTGGGTAGCAATAATCAAATGGCCCAAATCCCGTAATCTCTTCAGGGATGTTCTCAAAATGTACTCTACAAACGTCCTTAAACATGCATGACAAAACTCCATCAATTTACACACACAGTAGTCTGTGTGAGGAGACGAATTCATGGAGCCCCATTAGAGTTCCGTGAGAGGACAGGCCCCATTGTTGTAGCGGTCCCCGCGTGCGCTCTTGCTAGCAAAGTTCAAGGCCTTGTACCCCCCCCCCCATGCCCTACTTACGCCAAACCAACTTCTTAGGCAGCAGCCGTAGAGAGCCATGCGCTTTATAACCCAACAAACTCACTTACTCCAGAGGCCTACGTCACAGGTGAAGGTCACGACCCCGATTCCAACCCATCCACACCTAGGCAGAACCCGGCTGCTGCACGGATCGTATTCCAGTTGCTCAAGCAAAGTCCGCCTATGCATACCAGACGCCCACAGGCTCTTTCCCAAGTGGCCTTCTCCAACTCCAGTGGCACAGCCACGTAGGGTAACGTCTGGCCACCAACCCTCCCCCCGCTAATCTCAGCAGCACCGTCCTCCCGGGTCTAAATAAGAGTATCC
>OY365819.1:5408367-5485867 GCA_959347315.1 Bimastos eiseni | reverse complement strand
AGAACCTACGCTGAATAAAGTAGGAGGGCGACGCTAATGATCTTGTGGAATGCTGGCCGATTGGTTAGAGCGGTCGGCCCGTAACGTTCAGTGTGGACTGAGCGAGCGGGTTCGACCTTCGTCCAGGGAGTCACTGTGTAGGGACCTTGAGTAAGTCCTTCGCGCACAATTATTGCTCTGCAGTACAACTGCAGCTGCGCCGTCGAGGCGACTGTGCACTTCTGAGCTGATTGTAAGAAGGCAATATCAAATATCAGTTGTATTGTATTGTACTGATCTTGTTATCATATAATGTCGTCAAACAGCAATATGACCGATGATGATGATCCAAGCGTTATAAATTACGATTTACCGAGTGCATAGGCCCTATAATCCGATACCTGAGTCACTATAACAATAAATTAATACACAACTGTCACACGCGTCAGTCGATTTATCCATCCGCCAGATCTCCACTGATCCGATTATCCTACTGATTGTCATGCCCTGTTGAAATCCATTCCTGCCCTGTTAGGCGTATGACACAGCATTAACTGTGTTGCAGAATGAAGGCCGTTTGCCATTGTAAGTGTAATTACGACAATTTATATAGGTCTATAACTCCTCTTACACCTAGCTGCTTCTATGATGCTCTATTCCACAGTGAGCAATACAGGCCTACAGTCAGCGCAAACGCTAACGTTTTAATGTGTTGGCATATTCTAAGCTGTTTTTAAACATAAAAGCTATTGACCTCCTGAATCGACGCAGAAAGATCCTTCCAATTTTCAGACACGCCTTGGTTTTTGTTGCTGGCACAAATACACACGAAGACTCTGATGATCGCAATCTCAACGTATTTGGATTGTTTAGGGTCGTTTAAAAAAGCTTCCGTGAAATTGGAGTCTTTTTATAGAACGACTGAGGCATGCACGCGTTATAGGCCTACCGTGAATTACATTTGGTTTTGCGTGTATATTCCAATGTTCGATTGTTTTAGAGCTCTCACCGAAGCGCAGCTAATGGGTTCGGTTTTTTCTCTGCAACGATACACCTCGTGTAAAATAATATTATTATGTTCAAAAAGTATATTGTACAACGACGCCCATTAATGAATGAAGTCAAGTCAGTTGATAAAAAAAATACAGCACTACTCCCGAAACGCTGTAACAAGCATCTGACGCCTTGTTCTTGCAATATTCCTTTTATTACAGAGACAGTAAGTGAACGCAATGCGATGAAACTCAGGTAAAGCGGATACGTTTAGATGCATCAATTATTATTATTATTATTACTACTATTATTATTACTATTACTTTTATTATTATTATTATTACTATTACTATTACTATTATTATTATTATTATTATTATGATTACCGAAATTTGATACCGTCCTTCTTCCAGCATCTTTTGCTCAGAAGTGCATACACAGGCCTCGACGGCGTAATTATAGGCCTACAAGTGGTTGATTTGTGCAGTGACCTGTATGCTTTGGTTTGTCTGTAGGCCTACATGTGGGCCTATGCATCTGATATCAGCGGCCTTAACAGTTTCACTTGAAAGACATAATTATAACTATATAATACGTGCAAATTCTATACATCTGTAATATATATATAAATAACTATTGCTATTACTCAGAACAATAAGCCGTAGTTACAAGTACATGAATGTCAGCAACAATAGACCTACTATTCGACGACGCTGAAAGATTTAATCTAGCCCAGAGCTTATGATTACCCGGAAGAATGACAAGCGAAACGGGCTTGCACACTCAAAGGGCGTAAACTCTGCTTTAACGAGGGTTAGGCCTATAGAGCCATGACCCCGGTACAAGAGTGTAACAGCCTAGCCCTCTCTAAGCCGCTCTTGTAGGACTTATACCGCATATAGGCCTACATGTCATGAGACATAGGCCCTATATATACATATACATATATATATACAATGAGACTATGCATATATACAGTATATGTATATATATATATATATTATATATCGGTATAGGCTACACATAGTGAAACGCATAGGCCTATACGATGATCGTCAACCGCCTATAAAACAATACCGTTCATTGTGTTAGGCTTATCCTACATTGTATGTAAATTTATGCTAATTCAGTGGCATTCCTAGGCATGGTTCATTTAATATCTACGACCTCAATTTTTATTGCATATAATAGACCTTGGCCTAATGCGATCAAAAGGGCGATGTTAAATGAAAAAACCAAAAGAATTCTCTGTCCCAATATACAATCAAACCAATCTTCAGAGGTTGTCGGCCATAGAAATGATTGAGATCGCACCTCGTCATCGATTGAAATGTAGACCATACACTATTTTCCTATTTACGATATATAGCATTTAGTCTGAAGAAACAAACGTTTGCCTAAAGGTCTAAAACTAAAGGCTTATCGTAGGCCTAAAACTGTATACAACAGGATTTAAAAAATAAACTTCTACAATTTGTAAACCCGATTCGAATAGTTTTTTGGCACAAACTGAAGCAGAAACATGAGACGATTACGTCGAGGCTGAATGATGAAAATTGGACTAAAATCCTTAGAGGCGTTTAGGCCTAACTAGAATTCCAGTTTCTAATAACTTTCTTGTAAACAGGAATGTTTCGAACAGCTGTACAAGTTGTTCAGATGTAATCGTAAGACTTATAACGCGCCATTTGAAGCCAAGCGCTGGACACCAGCTTATTCGCGAGTGCTGCTGCATCAACTCAGAGCGGTTGTCCAAAGGATAGTCCGTGGAAGACCAGAGTCCGGTTTCCCGGTTTCCAGAAGGTCAGCGGAATACGTGGCGCAATGATAATTATATATATGTATATATATCTTATATATATATAATATATATAAAATTTTGGATCAGTGATGTTTGTGTCAGCAACCTTTTCCCCTCAGCGGTGAATTCACAGAGGGCGTCCTGTAGGCCCTATACGCCCGACCATCATAATTATGCCTACACGAGGTATCACCATTTGACGTAATTGTTTTGATTATCTTTATGCCACACACTTGATATAAGACTCTGCGTTCGGAAGTGCAGTCACGACAAAACATAGATGGTGCTGATTGTGAGTTAAGGACTCGTGCAAAGTACTTGCACAGTGGTCACAGTGATGAATGGAACCCGCGCTGTTACCAGCCGAGCGCTCTACTCACTATAGGCCATGGTGTCCAGTGTGGCTCTACAGGAGGCCAGAAGGGCCCGTGTCCCACAAACTCAGTCGGTGGCCCTCCAAATTATAGTTCAATTTCAGTGGGGGAAAAACAGACGTCCAAGTGGCCCCCTCTATCAGTTGCCCAGGCCCCTTCGTGGCCTGTTGGAAGAGTAGACACTGATTGTGTCCCACAAAACTTCGGTAACTTTCAGTCTCTTTGTATAAGTCCAACAACACCTACCTCTGAATATTATTCTCCAGCTTAAATCCTCAAATGGCCACATTAATGGAGTCCTCAATCAGACACCATGGTGTGGCTGATCGCCAGCTTTGGGTCCAAAAGGGACCAAACGAATGTTGCAGAGCATCATTTTGTGCTGATAAATAAATGCAGTGGGGGTCTGAGCGCTCTTAAAATCCAATGAACAATACACCCAATTTCCCTTTCAACCTATTCTATTCCCATCATGGCGAATTCCTTGCCGAAGTCTTGCGCAAACCAAACGACGAAATGTATCGTCAAACTGGAACGCCGCCTACGTCGAGTGCGCATGCGCGTGCCCTGACCCTATTCGGAGAATCCTGATTCGACGCTGCACGCGTCGCTGTCCGATGAGTCGGCCTGGACCAGTTCAGCGACGACGTTGGCGTCGTTCTTCAGTTGCCGAATGTCGTTTCCGATTTCGAGGTCGATGACTCCATCCGAGAGTTCACCGTTGATCGTCTGATGCGTGTTGCTGTTGCTTCTCGTAATGCTGCTGCTGCTGCTGCTGCGGCCTGGGATGTTGCTGCCTTCGGTGGCGGGTCGTCGGGTATCACTAAGAATGACAAAGGGATAAAAGAGATTTTTTTAAATGCGCGTACAAGCCTGCATGTGTGTGTATGTATGTGCGTGTGTAATGCATGCATATATGTATCTTTGCATATAAATCATATAAGTTATATATATTTTTTTCTGTGTGTGTGTAGGTGTGTGTGCATGCGTGTGGACGAATATCTTTTTTTCATGATTATGTATTTCTGTTCTTTTACATACAGTGTATACAGACTATACATCTTGTTTGTCTATCTATGTATACATTTATATTTATGTATATATGTATGTATGTATGTATGTATGTATGTATGTATGTATGAATGAAATTATGAATGTATGTAAGTATCTTTGGGTATACATATGTGCATATGTTTATGCATGTTTGCATGGGAGTAATCAGAAATTTAATCATCCATTTTCGAGCGCCTTAACCCTTTTACCGTGGAATAATTGTGTTTTATTCTTTCCAAACCTGTGTAATTACATAAGATGTTCTGCAAAATTAATAGTGATTAAAGGACGACTGATGTTGGTTACTGTAGAAATGCAGTAAGCCATAATTGCTCTGATTCAGGAAAAAATTGTCAAGAAGTGCGCATGCGCGACTCAGCGCATGCCAAGAACTTAAATTAATATAGACTCAGAACACAAGATATAGGACGACCTACCTCAAGAGTTGGAGGACGAAATAAAATATTTAACTCAGTGGCCATACTGTGGGTGTTCTCCGAGTGCCGGGTCTAAAGGCCATTGAGACTAATTTGATTAATAATGGACCCACTAACGACTGACGGCTGTTTACATCTTTCAATAATTATGTAAGCGTCGACCGTATATTTCAGACCTTGTAAATTCTGTAAGCATTCTGTTACTGAAAGAAGTAGAGCAGCGCTTTTGGCGACTTCAATTTTTTGGCATTGGCGTATCTAACTGTAACTCTTGTAACTCGCCGTCATATCTTCTCACCGACATACAATGTACAGTCAGTGTGCTCATTATGGGTCAGAAGCCAATATAGGGGCGGTGATGGATCGAACATTTCTAACCTAATGGTATACATTTCCCCATGAAATGGTGAAGATATATCCCATCCTTGCCTTCGTCTATGGCATTTCTACTTCTTTATCTACACCTTTCGTTTGAAGAGAACGCCGAGACTGTTAACAGCTATTAGAAACGATCAGATTGATATTTAAAGTTTACTAAGAGTATATGGCAACCATATTCTTGTGGAAAGTCATAGTTTCCTATGACTTTCCTTTACCGTATGGTAAAGGCCTACATTTCCCTATTTAATATGCTGGTGTAAATTTCCCCATACATTGATCTGAAAGCTTGTGTATACCGCGGCCCTACCGGGCTACATCCACAGATGTACCCAACACTAGAATATATTTCCTGATCAAAAGGATTTAGTTGACGTTATGTCAATAGAAGACTTTGCATATGACGAATACTGATGTCTGATTACACTGTCATATATATATCATCATATATATATATCATCATATATATATATAAATATATATATCATCATATATATATATAAATATATATATCATCATATATATATATATCATCATGTATATATAAATATATATATATATCATCATATATATATCATCATATATATATATAAATATATATATATATCATCATATATGTCATCCACATATATATATATATATATGATGATATATATATATCATATATATATATATCATCATGTATATATAAATATATATATCATGTATATATAAATATATATATATATATCAGTGCACTCAACTGTGCGTTAATACGTTGAACAGAAAGTATCTAGTAGGCCTATCCGACGCAGCACTCTGCAAAGTATATATCATTGAACCTATATATAATATTGTGTGTTCAACTTTAGCCGTTGTATATATATACCGTAGGCCATATATACTCTCTGTGCACCATTCTGCTGAAACTTGAGAGCTTTACCATATACAAATTCACAATATTAAGCAAGTCTATCATCATCGTCGTCAGCATCATCAGCATCATCATCATCATCATCATCATCGTCGTAGACGTCGTCGTCATCATCATCATCATCATCATCATCATCACCACTAAAGCCGTAATTACCATCATCGCCATACCTTTCCTCCTCCTTCTCCTCCTCATCCTCATAAACGAATATATATTTCACTCAGCATAATTTGTTAAGCTACACATCTGCATAAAAATTTAGATTGAGATCGTCATTAATTTTGTGGGTTGAAACCGATCCTACATCTGCATAAAATATTAATAAGATGAGGGTTGACTATGTGTGCTAATGATCTGCAAATAACCAACCACCATGTGTGCGCGTGTGATTGTGTGTGTGTGTGTGTGTGTTCTCGGACATATGACGGTGTAAGTGGGTGTTTGTGCATGTGCTACGCTTGTGTGTAATACTGTGTGTATCTGCTATAGGGTGCATGTGGATTGATAGGTATATAGACCTAAGTGCAGATGCACTGAAGAGGTGGATACATATATAAATATAATATATATATATATATATAGGCTACAAAGACACTAATATATACTTATATTACAAAGACTCATATATACCTATATCATATATATGTATGCACACATACAAACATACGTATACACACATACATGTACGTATACAGTATACGCATGTATGTACCAATATACACAGGTACACACATTCAGTGACATGCTCACATCCAGCTAATCATCTATGTATCATCGTCCTACCATCATAAGTAAGCCCTTGACCTTGACCCATGGATGAATTTCGGTTGGACTTACTCGTCGTTTGTCCTTCGTGTTGAGTCGCCATCGATCGCAAATACACAGTCGTCGTTCTCCATTTCCAGGTGACCCTCATCCGCTTCGAGTCCAGATAGACGGCCCTTACCAACAGCCCCCAATCGGTAAACCCCTCCATTCCCCCTTCCTCCTTCTGCCACACCCCCTCTTCCGGTTGGCTGCCCGGTGACCTCTTCTTCCAGGTCCTCCGAGATGGCGCCCAGTTTCGGCGCCCCTGAAGACTGATCGGAGGGCGGCTTAAAGTTCTGCCCAACGGTCAGGAACTTTGTCCTCTGTGGTGGCCCCCCTGAGGGCAACGATGGATTACCCGGGGCCCCGTTCGGCAGGGAGTTCGCCCTCTGCAGGGTCAGACGCGCCCTCTGCCGCCGCGTCTTCTCTCGCGTGAACTCGGACAGAGCGAAGGACAGTTTGTCGTGGAGGAGAACAGCGATGGCCTTGGCGAGGCCTTCGTTCTTACAGAGGACTGCGTGGCAGCGCAGCTCCACCTTCATCTTCTTTCCCTCGTGGCGATAGACCCAGATGAAGAGACGAGGGTAGAGAGGGTGGCAGACACAGTAGGAGATGCGGTGGGCACGGTACTCTGTCACGCCGAGGTCCCTCGTGCGAGCCTTGAGGCCGGACACGCAGACCGTCAGCTGCATGTCGATGCCCACCTCCGGGTTGCTGAGGTAGTTGTTCCAGAGGATGAACGCTGGACGGTCGACGCACCCCTCGCCACGCATGAATGCCGTCAGGACGTTGCCGAGGTACTTGACCTTGTACGTCGGGTCACGCTCCGATATGTTCAACGACTTGCTCCGCGTCTTGAACATGATTTCTATGGCGCTATATCTTACGAATTATGTAGCTCCAGAGCTCAATATGTAAAGTCACAACGGCGGATAGCCTCAACATAGTCTGAACTTCTATCTCCAAAAAGCTCTGTAGCACCAGACTAAAATGGCTCCAGTATATGGGCAAACTGATCACTGCTGTGTTTCGATCGCTCTCCCAGCTGGCACAGGCCTGTAATCTAGAGTTCTAGACGACTGACAATGGCAGAATGTACCTCGATTGGCCTAATGTAAAGCGACAAAAACACCCAACGCATTTATTAAGATATATTAACTGCAATGTGGAACTTTTCATTTCAACTGAACTTCCGAAACACAGCTGCTACTCCTCGAGTTGTTTCGTATTCGCTTACAGCCTTTCTCTTTTCACCTATAACAGCGCACGACTGCTTGGTTTAGACACTTTAGGCCGATGCTGTTAAGGTAATTAGTGCAGTTACTGAATTTCGTTTCGATTGGTCGGTCGCGACATGACGAATATTTCCAGGCCTCAAATTTTGATAATGATGGACAGTAACAGCGTCAAACAGCAGGACCTTTTTGATTTCGAACTCGGCAGGATATTATGTCTAGAACGACGCGTAATACGACGTCAAATATCAGGTTCGTCTGAGGATTGATTCTAATAGTTTAAGACTTTAGGCATTCGACTCCTCCTCCAGGTGAAAATTTCTTAAACCCTTGCTCTGGATTCTGACTTCTAAAGACCGCACATAGGATGTCTCAAAAGGCACAGAGGTAATAGTCGACGACGGCAGTTGCACATTCACAGGTTCGAGTCTCCAAGGATTACATCCGGTTCTTGGCCACGCATGATCCACGCTGAAACACACAGATATATATATATATATATGCCTATATTGATACATATATATAATTATATGTATATCTTACATAGGACTTCCACACTTATGCAGTGCAAGAATATGATGTCAAGACCGATTTAGTGTAGACTCTTGGAATTAATTTGGAATGTTAAATAACAGCACTAATTAAGATCATCGTGAGAGGCAGCCGAAGACCTGAATTTTCAGCGACTTCCTATTCTTAACCTCGGGCTATAAGGTCTCCATTTATACTAGCCACGAGAGGCAGCCATGATAGTTATGAAGCGTCAGCACTCAGATTTTTCTTAGCCTCGGCATATAAGATTTAAAGCGTCAGATTAGATTGTAACGTTGAAATGTGCGTAAAGTTGGAGACAGTCATTAAAACGTCGACATGAATGCCTCCTCTAATCCAACATAGACCAACGCTATTTGAACAAAACAAAATCTGGTCTATCCAACCTGACAAATCCCACTTCACCGAGATTTTAATTGGACCTAATTGTACTTACGACAGACAAACCGCAGTCATTTGAATGGAGTCGGACTGCGGCATGCATGCTAATTATCTGTCTGTCCGTCTGTCTGTCCGTCTGTCTGTCCGTCTGTCTGTCCGTCTCCCTACTAAACCTACGTGTGCAAACACGGTCAACGTTCGCTACAGATCAAATTTCACCGACGATAAGATCATAGTAATTATAATTATTCAAACGAAGATCGTTCATCGCTGTCAGTTCAACAGTCCAAATGATGATCGCGGGGGGGGGGGGGGCGAACCGCACCATAGGAATTTCTAGCACACCTGAAACACAAAATCTAGATGTCGACCTAGGCCCTATACGTTTTCCCTTTTCGACCGTACGTCTCTGACCCTGTTTATTTAACCTAACGATGAATTGATCGGGTGAGACCCTAAGCCACTCGACACGCTTAAATGGACCCCACACCGTCTATAAGGTCACGGCGGTACGGAGCTTACTTGCCCGACTTTCAGCTCCTTTTAGCCACCATCATTGAGAGGGGAGACGGGCCCCAGTACGTCCTTCAAAATAGAGCTCTCTTTAGAAGGCGTCCTGCCTTCTACCAATGCAGCGATAAAATAAGTAAAAATAGTAGTCGCGGTTGAAGTGAGCTGGTCTTAAGAAGAGATAGCTTACAATGGATTTATAGAGCTATCAGCTTGCTTGGGCCCTGGTAAACCTGCAGTTACAAAACAGCCCAAAACGTAGGTCTATGTAATAGGACACCTGCTGCTAACAATGAACATTTAATATACATAGGAACTCATCGAAGCCTACTTCGGCCAATATGAACACACGTGTTGTAAAGGTAGACGTTATGAGAAAAAACGTTCGTTAATAGCAAAGCACAAACTTTAGCTCATAGTCTCATAGTCATGCAACGGAGTTTTGCTTTACGAGTATTCTACGTAGGCTGTCGCCTAGACAAGAATGTGCCTAAAAGATTAGTTAAGGAAGTTGTAAGGAGTCCTACCTGTTCGTCTAGGGTTACCAAGTGGGCTTTTTTGGCAAAAGCGCAGGCCTACGCAGGCCACGGTCGTAAGCATAGGTACTTACTGTAGTCGAATCCAGACGGGTCTTGATCGCTAAACGACGACGCAGCGGTTGGTGTATACGCGAGCTTGCTTGCCTTCGATCAATGCTTTAACGACAGAGCCTATCACGGGCCACGGCCTATTCGTAATCAGCCGAGTATAGAATACGAAAGAACCGCACGGACATTATTCGCGCTCTCCTCTGGCTGCGTCAACGGGCGCGGCGTTGCGGAAGACCGCGCTGGCCTATCGTAACGCCGGGAATGCACATGTTGCGTACGCACCGCGTAAACGTCACACGGCTGCGAGCGCCATCTGTCGGAATTTCATCGCGACATCTGTTGTCCGCCGTAGATTAATTAATTACCGCTCGTTTTGGGCCTGTGCTCTTCTTGAGTGGGAGGGGTGTAGGTGGGTCTGCTTGTACGGTGTCGATCGCAAGCAAATGTTGACTTAATGGCACATACGTGGACGATCGCTCACTCGACTACCGCAAGCATGATGACGTCGACATAAACAGAGCATTGGATCCAGTATCCAAATCAATAGGCATATCTATACCTTACACAGACGCATTTGGTTGTTGGGAGGCCAGTAGACAGACCCCATTGTCAGAATCTGGTTTAGACCAATGGTCTCATGCAACGAAAATACGTTACTGTGATATTTCTGGGTGTTATGATCAAATTTTAAAATGACATCATGAAAGTCCAAAAGAAAGTAGTGATACAATGAATTTTTGCAAAACATTATTTTACATATCATGACAGACAGACAGACAGACAGAGACAGACAGACAGAGACAGACAGACCGAGACAGACAGACAGACAGAGACAGACAGACAGAGACAGACAGACCGAGACAGACAGACAGACACAGACAGACAGAGACAGACAGACAGACAGACAGAGACAGACAGACAGAGACAGACAGACAGAGACAGACAGACCGAGACAGACAGACAGACAGAGACAGACAGACAGAGACAGACAGACCGAGACAGACAGACAGACAGAGACAGACAGACAGAGACAGACAGAGACAGACAGAGACAGACAGACAGAGACAGACAGACAGAGACAGACAGACAGAGACAGACAGACAGAGACAGACAGACAGAGACAGACAGACAGAGACAGACAGACAGAGACAGACAGAGACAGACAGACAGAGACAGACAGACAGACCGAGACAGACAGACCGAGACAGACAGAGACAGACAGACAGAGACAGACAGACCGAGACAGACAGACAGAGACAGACAGACAGAGACAGACAGACAGAGACAGACAGACAGACAGACAGAGACAGAGAGACAGAGACAGACAGACAGACAGAGACAGACAGACAGACAGACAGACAGATTCAAGCCTCCTAGAGTACATCAAAAGCTGCATGCTATCAGAAACTCTCATCACCTTAAAACTTTGCAGAATTTCAAAGCAACGAAAATTTATTCTTCATCCGTTAAAACTCCTACAGAAACGTAAGCATCGAATTCTAGTAAAAATAAACAGGCGATTTCACATATATAAAAATCTAAATAAACAATAATTTCTATTATTTGCTGCCAGTTCCTGATGCTAGTATTGCACAGAGTAACCAAAGAAATACAGAAACTAGATAACCATCTACTGTGATCATTCAGTGTCTTCGATTGTTATACAAAAATGTAATAGATTGAGAAAACTGCAGAATCATCATACACAAAACTAGATCCATCATCAGTCAAAAATCATTTACTGTTCCCCTAAAAACAATTCGAAATGCACTGAGCAGATCTTAGTACTCCTTATACATTCAACAACTTGTACAAATTTACACCCAACAGATTCTGTCGCAATAATTTCCACACCGGATAAAATTAATCTGTCAAAATTCAATCGATTATGAGAGTCGAGTTGGTCAATCTCAGATAGACAGTTACCGGGATCCGTACTACAAAACTACTCTGGACATTTCGTCTGCTTACTTATTTATTCACTATGAGGATTTATATACCACACATCAAAGTTATAACTTAGAAGTGGAGCAGCAACCGTGCCATGTGCACTTGATCCTGGCACTATAGAAGTTATAATTAATAATTTTTTCAGATTGGCCACCACAAAAAAACACCAGGACTCTGTTACAACACGGCACACATATCAAAGTGTATTTGGCAAGATGAGATTGAAATCAAATAGAGATTTAGAATGGAAATAACGTACTACTTCTGTCAAAAGTGACTACTCCTAATCGCCAGCAACTACATCAACAAACAGAAATCAAATACTTTAGCAAACCAAAGAAAGCAGCGCAAGAATATATATTTGAAGCAGCTAACTATGGAAGCCTCCAACTACACTTAACCAGTTATTAATCTGTATGTACTCCTGTGTTTCTGTACACATCAAGACATCAAGGAAATTTCAAGTAGCTGTCAATTGCGCTTCACTCAGTGGGAATCATAAAGACGCTGGCGGCACATCGCCTGCGACTCATACCCATCGAAAACTTTCACTTCATAAGCCTTTGTACCCTAGGTAAAACTGTCAGATATCAGTAAATATTATGTCAGGCTTGAGTAAATAAGTCAGCTATCAGTAAATGTCAGATTTCAGTAAATCTGTCAGATCTGAACGGAGCATTGTAGTAAATATCACACAGAGTTATACTGTATTGAAACATCTCGCAGATAACGTCTCCCTTGAAATGAAGCATCAAAACATGTTCAAGCATTCTACTAAAGTGGTCACAGGTTGCGTGAAAAACCGACTCTTCTAAACGTCCAATTCAATTACATATATAACCAACATAATATAATCAAAAGGTTTTGCTGTAGCTAATCTAATTTTATGACTTCTACAGATTCGTAATCATCATGACCAAGACATCAGCTTTGAGTGAAACTGCTATAAAATATTCACCAGATCAGCTAAATCACTCAGCGAGTAGGAGGCTCAACAGGCTATGCCACTTGCTCATGAATATCAACCTTGAGCAACTAAAACTAAAAAAAAAATTGGAAATCAAACCCCTTCAAACTCAGAGCATGCTAATAATCTGTACCCTCAAGCTACCTCTTGGGGTTTTCAAAAAGGGAGAATTTTCGTTTGCTGCATTGTAATGGTAACCCAAGAAATTGCCATTCAATTACAATTTTACATGGAGGTATACACGCCTGATGACGACTAAGCTTTCACCCATTGCCAAGTCCATTGCGTGGCCTTCCTTCTCATAACCCAATCTAGCTCATTTTCTATCTCATCCAGTTCAGACACGTCTCATAGTCATGATACCCATGTTCAAATGACAAACCCTCAATTTCTTGAGAAAATCACACACCTACAATACCAATCCCAAGGAAACCTCACATGCCACAAAGTCATAATCAAGCTAGCATGGAAATAACCCCAAAAGGAACTTACATTTCTAGGAGGAATGAGAATTTCCTGGAGAAACCCACATCATATATATATAAAAATATATATATATTTCGGTAATGGTGCTCCACACGTGGAACTAGGGCACACTAAACCCTTCCCCCCTAGAGGAAGCACAGGCACAGAGATGAAGTAGTACCCTATCAAACGAAACATTTCAGACCCACCAAAAAGCAGAAACATTGCATTTCAAGAGTACATCTAACGTATTGCTACAACCGCTTGGCCGAGTACGCTCCGTCGATTATTTATCAGCCAATAATTCGCCTAAGTCTCTTCCGGATCGCGTCAGGACCGCGTCTGACATTGGTGAAAGAGGCAGTGGCTCGGCTGCGCGAACTGAACGCACCCGAACTGCAGCTGCCCGGCGATGGACATCATGCGAAGGGAGGAGGTCACCTGAGTGGGGGGCGGCGCAGTCGGTGATTGACAGACGGTGCGGCGGCCGCCTCTCACCCACTTCATGTACTCGGCATAGCTGACGGACACCTTTTCCGTATGATAGGTCATGACCTTGATGGACCTCCGGAGGTTTTCGGTAATGGTCCCCAGGTACCCGCCCTTCTTGAGAAGCGAGTCAACCGTCTGGACTTGATTCCATCCTGTTAATTAAAGGTATTTAATTATACAATCCATTTTGTGGCTTTCAATCCCCCCTCTGACTTAATCATACAGTTTACAACTGCAAGCCAGAAATCAATGATCTTGTAAGAAAGAAAAAATGACGCCCAGAGTACCCAAGCATTGACTTCAGGAAAATCATACATTATTAATCATTATCATTAACTATTATTGCCTGCCCTAGGATGGTAGAGTAAAGTTCCCTTCCTCGCCCTTTTCCCCTACATTTCTCCACCCATCCCCCCTCTCTCTCTCCTCCCTGCCCTGCCATTCACTCTCTCCTCTTCTCCCTGTATACCTCCATCTCCCACCTTCTCCTCCCCTTCCTTTCCCCCAACATGATCATTCCTCCTTTCCCTCCTGTTCCCCTCCATCGTCTCCACTCCCTCCTCCTCCACCTTCTTTCTCACTGCGTCATTTGCTATGGCGCCATCCACGATTCAAAGTCTTCAATTATGTCTGCGTGGCGCCATATACAGAATGAATGGACAGACTAATGAAGAAATGAATTAACAAAAGAACGAACAAACGACCGAATGACAGATATTTCTCTGCGAATATATCATTAACATCACAATAACATCTACATACAACCTCAGTTTGAATGTCCTGAGGCTAATTATTAGGACAATGATGTTCATCATAACTAAAGAGATATTTAAAAATGTGTTCTCTCAAAGGGACTGATTGATTGTACAGAATGCACAAGCAAATCAATCATTCAGATGAAGACATGTCACAGTTGAGTTACCCTGTTCAATGGGTATCTCTGGTAGGTACGTCGCTGTTCTTAGCTGCCCCGTTTCAGACAGGAATTCAATCCGCAAGCCATGTTTGCCAATCTTAAGCAAATAAAAAGTTTCAAAAGTTAGCTATCAAGAATAGAAAACCATTAACAGAAGCTTAACTGCACTGATTACCATCAACCAAAGAGACCACAATAAAACAGACGTTAACTCTTTGAAATAATATCTTAATCTTTTCGGCGCCTACGCAAGGTTTAAAAGGCACTACATAAATACATACAAACTTACTTGTATATATCAAATATCTGCCAGTATCTGTACTCTGCAAGTGCCAAGCCCAAGCCTGAATAAATGAGGAGGGCGACGCTAATCATTGTTATTAAGACACAGGATCGTGAAACAGCAACTCAGCAACAATCAACTATACAAAAACGCTGAGAGGCGCTATATAAATCCAAAGATACTATACTGATTGGCATGCACTGTAAGAGGTGCTATATAAATTAATGAAGGAAAATGTTTTATTGTAACCGAATCAAAAATCATAAAAAATTTACACTTAGTATTTAGTTGTGCAGTTGGCTTACAAATGGAGGCCTTTAAGGATTACCTCCCACTATTAATTGATAGATAGATTAATTAATAGATATAATACAAAATGCTATGTACACCGAAGATAATGATCCAAAGACAGATATTTAGGCAACAGAGATGACGGATGAGGTGAGTGAGGTGATTTCCCGTTGCCTTCCTCACAGACAACTATGGATGAGCAACATGTCCTAGGTCGCTACGTTGTGACTTGAGGTAGATACAAACTCATGACCCTCTGATTACGAGGCTCAGAACAAATCGCTACACCACTACATCCTGCAACTGTACATAAAGCATACGGTTCATTCTCCTTGTTGAGCAATTTATGTAGATGCCTGGTTCAGAAGTTTACCTGAACTCAAAAAGTTACAAGAAGTACCAAGGAGGAAAGTTCAAAGAGTTAAAAATAGACGATCAAAGGCATTTCCTTACATTGATTGATTGATTGATTGATCGAATGCAACTGACCTGCCAGTCCAAGTAATCTCTACGATCTTCAAACTTTGTCAGCAGTGAGACGGAGCAATGCAGTTTGGGAAGTTCAGCTTTAGTGACTGGACTAAAACGGTTGTCCTTTGTGGCACTTTTGCAAAACATACAAAAGATGATCAACTGAAAATGCATAAATGAATCATACTGGCAATTATTTAGCTGTTTCCTACAAGTGCAGTGCACTTCTCTGCAATTATTTCAGATGTTGCAGAGTATTATACTAACTTCTTTAATTAACTACAAAATCATATGAGCAAAAGAGTTGCACAGTGTACAAGCATGATACAAATTAACCAAAAACTTTCAAAAGGTACACTGCTCTAGGCAGCTTTCCTTATACAGGACAACTTTCAATTTTCATTGTGAGATTTGCACCACATTTTCAGGCCCATCACAAATATCAACCTTGTGTATCAACGTTAAATCCACGTGCTGAGTTACTGTGGTAGATAAGAATAATTAATAAATATTTCTTCACCTGGTGATGGCATATTCTGAAAGTCCAGATAGCAGTGCGACAGGCGAGAATGTTCCTATGCAGCCTCTCAGATGGCGTTCTTTTCCGGTTTTCCACGTCACGAACAGTGGGCTTCACGAGAATGAAGTCATACATGATAGTTAAGGGTTGGACACGATAAACCAGGGCAGAAATTGTTAATTGATAAACCTGATGAAATGTCTATTGTACGCATAGATGTTAGCGAAGTGTAATTTGTAGCAGTCTCACCTGGACAATGCATGCCAAACTTGTTAACTGCACCTAAAGTCTATATTATGCTGTTCTTTCTCTTTTTGTTTTATAATCTATTCTCTAAAGCATTCTCCATTTATCTCTTCGCCTTAGTTCACCGACCTCGTCCACGGTAGACCTACTCCTCTTACGAGATCGCTTCACAATGAGGTGTGCGTCAATAACTTAGGAAAAAAATTCACTTAGTTTTGCATTAATTAAGACAACAGAAACTATACGTTAAAATTTACAAGCTCATCAAGTGTACTAATAATATACACGAAGGTAATAGGAGGGTTCCGGAGGCAAATGTGACTCCAATTTCAGGCACGGGAATATTTTGAGTCTCGGTCCAGGGGATATATTGCCTTCCTGACACTTGAGACCGGGGGTATGCCACAATCGCTCAGAGGGAATTGACTGGTGTCACTAATAACTTTAGTCTACACGTAACAAGCATTATAATGTGCAATTGTAGAATCCTCTATCTATCATGCTTACTAGCAGTCGTTGTTAGTGATGATCGCTGTTTTCGGGGCTTCGTATCCGTATAGGTAGCCATGAATTACATCAAAACAGTAGAAACCCATTTCAGGGCGGGCGATCATGTTACCCGATGCGCATGGAGTTGTACCATCTGACGAGGAAAGGCAACTAGCCGGTGCCTTGTGTCTTTTACCACGACGGCGACGCCTCTCCTCTCCACTGCTACCACCAGCACCGGTCGCCATTTGCTTTCCCGGCATGCGTTGCCAAAGTCTGTAAATTCCGTTTGTCAAATTCGCATTATTAAACTAGTAAAATTCGCCAAAGACACACTAGGAATCAATAAGTAAATTTCAACTACAAAGTAACTATTCTCAACTTTGTCCATATAACATCTAGTTTACACGCTTCTCAAAATGTATATTTATAAGGTAAGCCTAAAATGATCTCTTAGTAGGCATCGTATTGTTGCTTGGTAACTTTGGTCATTATGAGTTAGTTGTCTGCTTTTTACGAAAACATTTGAGCCAACAGTGAGTTTGGTTATACTTATAATTGACTTAATTACCATTTTTCTGTAGATAACCATATTTAACCTCAGTAGTTTAAAAATATTTATAATTATCTATCCAAGCTAAGTTCTTTGAAAAACTATCTCTCTATTAATAAATTATAATTATAATTATTATTCTAAATTTAGATAGGCAACAAAGTGTGAGAGCGCCAGATTAATGCCAAAGCAGAGCGCTATAGCTTGATAAAACGTCATTGGAAAAGTGCTGCATCGAGGCTATGGAAAATAGGTCATCTGTGACCTGGTCTTTGATCGTAAACAAACCTCTGGCCTATTTTATACGCTAACTAAATATAGATTCCTTGATATACCTAAGTAGTTTAGTTTGACCATAATTTATTTGTCGCCGCTTTTCATCTTGTTTACAGTTCACTACACTTTTGACACTAGCGCGTCTAATGATATATTTGGCCTTTGTCAAGGTGTGTTGAGTTGAGCACGAGTTCGACACTTCGTTCTTACCTATGAACTTTGGACCTACTGAACTGCCTTCAATCAGAATTCAGAACCGCTAAACATAAAATGCGATTAGTTGGTTTAGAATGTTTGATGTGACAACTGTCGCTTCTTTTGTATAACGTAGAGAATATTGCATTGAAACTATATTACAAGGGGCCCGTGTCCCTTAAAACTCTATTTAAGCACTGCCCTAAGAAACACTGATGAGTAAAAATTGGGTTTTTATCGGTGACAGGAAAAAGAAATTGTACATGGAAACACCATTCTCCATGCCACTTGTGTATTTGCCTGCCCTACATTTAACACTGGTAGTGTCAAAACTTTCCATGTTTATTCATACTGTTCATTCTTTCTTAAAAAAACTATTTTCTGCAAGGTTTATTCGTTCTTATTGTACATCTGCTGTAGTCATCATTTTCAACGCAAACCTTTTGCATCATGTATGCATGCCTAACAGGGGAGTCAATCCCCTCTGAGTGATAGAGGCAAACCCACAGTTCCAAGTGTCAATAAGGCAAAATATTCTCCCACCAAGACTTAAAAACTATCCCCCTTGCGTGAAATTGGAGGCCCCCCTATCTGGACACCCTTGATGCCTAAAGTTACCTGTATTAGTTTACGTTGAGACTATGACTTGTATTGCAAATGCAAAGCCTGTGCAAATATATTCTAAGACAATGTATTGTGGTGGCAAATATTTAGTTCATATATTAGTTTGATCTCTGTTTTTTCGGTATTCAATATGACAGTTCATCGTGGGTCATGGAGTACGTCAGGTTGGTTAAGAATATCGCAGTGAGCATCACACGTGCTTTCGTTGGTGCCATATTCTTCTTTTGGCCAAGGAAGTACAAAGATATTGACGGCGATGTTGTGCTGATCACTGGCGGCGGTAAAGGAATCGGAAGACTGGTTGCGAACGAGTTTGCCAAAAGACGACCCAAACAGGTTGGTTTTTGTATCCACTGGTTCCATTGTTATTATTGTTAGCATTGATAACATTTGAGGATGAGACAATGGGATAATCTACCTAACCCTTGCCTTGGAACTTGACTTATATCTGAATTATAACTGATGCTCACCTAACGATTTCATTGTGACCGCATGCCCGTGAAAAAACTGATTCTCACAATTTCACTTTCTTTGTGCTGCAGAAATCTTGAGAAACCAGGTGTAGTTTTAACGTTTGTACATGTTACAGATAATACTGTGGGGCCGACACGAGGAGACGCTTTCCGCAACGGCTAAGGCTGTCCAATTGAAGGGTGTGGCTTGTGATTACATGGTCTGTGATGTCAGCAACAGGGAACAAGTTCAGTTTGTGGTGAGCTGTTACACTTACTTACTTATTCTTTGTTCACTCATTAACTAGTGTAATTGCATAGCTATTTTAACTCCACATTGAACCGTGTTTACATGCACTTTTCTAGCTGTGCAAAGTGTTGTAGTTTGACTTTTAAGTGAAAGTGCACATACTGGTTGTTCCGGTTATCGTGATGTTTTCGAACTCCTCAGAGTCAGTGTGAAACTGTGACTCTTTCTTTTTCCTTTTAGCCTCAACTGTTTCCTCTTAGCCTCAGTGTTATAATATGTTTCTTTTCTTCATAAAAGTTCAATTAGTGTAATCAGAGAGGAACTGTATCAAATTTAAAATATATTATGTTATGAAAAATATCATAAATATTATATTGTATTACATATAAAAATTATATGACATATATTTTTATATGATATATATGATCAAATTGCAGTTGTGTTGTATTGTATTTTATATATTTTTCTTTGAATTTGAACCCTGAATATACTGTAAAGTACCAGTAGATAGCTCTGTGATTAAATTTTCAGGCAAACGATGTTAAGCGAAGTTATGGTGGGGTCGACATTCTGGTGAACAATGCAGGCATTGTGTATGGAAATTCGGTCATCAATAGTCATCCGGAGGACATTGAGAAAACCATCGAAGTCAATTTACTTGCTCAGTTCTGGGTAGGCAGTTTTTTTCTTCATGAGTCATGTTCTGTCCCCAGAGACTATGTTGGGTGTGATTGATACACATCAAACTGACAGACCGCAATACGATTACAAGCACAGTATGAATGAATGATGACAAGTTATTATTGGAGTCAAATTTAACTGTTGGCAGGCATACTAGGCGCCCATTACGTTATACATACAAATGCACTGATATCGTGTTGTCAATTTCTAGACAGTGAAGGAGTTTATGCCGGCGATGTTGGCTCGTAACCACGGTCACATTGTGAGCATCAACTCGATGCTCGGACTCATGGGACTAGGGGGAGCCGCTGACTACAGTGCCTCGAAGTTTGGCGCGCTCGGGTTCATCGAGTCGCTTCGGATGGAACTGGCACGAGATGGAAAGGACGGAATACACGTCACCTCCATCCATCCGTACCACGTCAACACCGATATGTTCGATGGCGTTAAACCAAGGTAACGATTTCAGTGCATTGATCGCTGTCTCTCTCTGTCTGATTATCTGTCTGTCATTTGGATTTGGAATTGGAACTGAACCCGACATATCTGTCTGTCCGATTTCCTTTTGTATTGAGAGCTGTGCCAGCCGATGGAGGTCAGGAAGACGATTATCCAAAGGCCGATAGATTTTTAAGGGTTGTCAGTTTTCTCATAAGGCCAAAAGATAATTTAGAGGCCTATGACTGTGCACTGCTGGAATTTATGTTTTCGGGCCTGCTGAGAGTAAGTAGGTTCTTGTAACAGCTCTTTGGCCACTGAAGAAAGAAGATTATGATTACCGATACCAATTTATAATCATTGATTGTCTGAATAATAATTTACAGTGACTGCAATAATCTGTCCTGCTCGTGTATTGCAATTATCTGAATGGTCATACACACGAATTAAATGCAATAAGAATTCTAAGACTGTGGCACTGTTCTAGGTTACTACTAGGAAAGTACGTTTTCAAATGGTCACTTTATGATTAATGACTATCAGAATGATATTTTTAAGTCTTGTAATCTGCTCCTCTAAGAAATTTGAACCTACATAATTATATTTAATTTTGTTTGACTAACATAGTCACTTTAGCTTCAGCCTTGTGGCATGTTGCCACGAATATCTTTGATTACAGAAATGGTTTTACAGAGTAACACCACACTATCGCGTATTGTTACATAACAGTTCGGTGTTAGTTTGTTATGTTACAGTGTAATTGACTGTAATTGTTCTGGGCCCTTAGGCAGCGATATTCCAGGCCCCTAAGCAGAGGGCCTCTTAGACGGAAGTTCAGTGGCAACTAAGTAAGTATTCAGATGTTTTAAGTTTAAACTAATATTGTTGTTAAGTGTGAGTAATATTATATTTTAAAAGGCATAAATCATAAACTTTTACCATGAGTTTTGAAATGGTTTTTGCATTATAATATTTTCTGCTTTAGGTTTCAAAGTCTGTTTGCACCTCTCGATAAACACTATGTGGCCTGGAAGATTGTTAACGCCGTCTGCATCAATCAGGATTTCTGTATTATTCCCCGGACGATGTACTTAATGAACTTCTTAAAAACGTTAGTGTCATCGACTGTAGTATGATGACGGCTTTCTATGCAACGACTGATTTAAATCTTTGATTATGGCTGGAAATCTTCTTAAATTGATCAAATGGAGAAGTCCCTTAAGAGGTGTAGGTAACTTCATTTACTTAGCCTTGGCATACGAGAATGGCCGGTCCTCTCTATCACCTTACGATCTTCCTACCTACAGTGTATTGGCCATTATAACTGAGTTGACGAGGGCACACCGACATATCGCATAACATCTGCCCAGGCGGGGATTTGTACCCTTGACCTTCTGGTTGATTGTTCAACATATAGTGTATGCTTAGAACAGAGGTGTTAAAGAGCTGGCCGTGGACTATTTCTGGCCCGCCGACGATATATTTCTGGCCTTCAGACTTTGTCTAAGGGAAACACAATTGAGAATGAAAGGTCTAATTTTACGTTTTTAAGGGTTTTGAGTTTTTTTTATGCTTGTAACTGATAATGCGTATCAGAATCACGGTTTCAAAGCCAAATTCAACTGCTTGTGTGGCTCCCTCTGAGATCCCTACCTCATTTTCCTCTCTTGCTCTCCACTCTTTTGGAAAATATTGTAATTGGACCGCCATCACAAAACGTTTGACACTTCTGGCTTAGAATATGGATTTCTAAAGTAGATGACTAGTGGGCGTTTATTCTGGTGAATGATTAATTCTCTTTGGTGTTCTCTGAATTAAGCAAATGATTGGCTCCCGCTCAATTGAATTAAACTATTGTTCGTGTTCATGACAGGGTTCTTCCAGTTGATACGCTCCTTCTGCTGCAGAAGTTCATGCGCGTAGACCGAGCGATGGACACTTTCCACGCGAGGAAACCATCAAACAGACGATCATCCTCGGCCAATAAACGAAAATGAAATGCAACGCAGCAACTTCATTTTCGCATTTTTTCCGTCTCCAACATTGAACGCTCTGACGACGACGAGAGTGTACGAAGAGTGACTGAAAAACTGGCTCATCATTTGAGTATTGAGAATATTGCTGTTGGTCTTGGCTTTTAGTGTGAGAGCTTTGTTACATGGCAGCTGCTGTTAGGTTGTTTGGACTTTCGAGGATTCTACGCCTAGAAATATTTGGGCAGGTAGATTTTCCGTAGCGTGCTTCGTTGTTGGAATCGATCAAAATGGTTTTCGTCTCTAAAAAGAATTTAATATGGTAAAAATTAATCTTGCGGATAATAGTTGTAATAGAGTGGAAACAGTGGCAGATTCTGCTGGCCTTTGACCTCTTTTATTTCTTTCCGCATTGTAATGGTAACCAATAAGAGAAAGTACTGCTTTCATTAGTTTATCTAGCGCTGCTTAATTGGTTGGACTTGTTTACGCTTCGGCCGACATATCCCTCTACCTTGGGACAACATCCTGCAAAGGACTAAACATAGAATTGACTCACTATCCCATCTAATCTAACGACTTCTATAGTGCCATTGTCACAAGGTATCGATTGAAGGCAGTAGCTTCAAGCGAAGTCGTGGCAAGTCCGAGTTAATTAGAGAGAGATCGGTCGGGATGATGGCTGAATGGTTATATAGAGGCACGAGGAACGGAAGACACGGGTTCGATGCCTGCAAGCCCCATGCGGTTGACTTGACTCGGCCCTCCACTACTTATGGGCGGTGGTAATTATTAGCAGCAGTAAGATGAATGGACGACCGTACAGTTATAAAATCTATTTGTTTAACTTGTTATGTGTTCCTACTACTTCAAGTAACCATACATTGAAATATGTCCCTGATGAAATATCTTGAATTGTGGCAGTTTTCTCTGGTGGCAATATCAGCTGACGATAGTGGCATCAAGATGTCATGCTAATTTAAGGGTATTTAATTTAATGCTTTTGGTCATTTCAGAAATCATTTAAGTTTCACGTCAGATATGTGAACACTTACAAGTTGCAGCCATATATCTCGAGAAGTTGAAATTTATTGCCGAATAATGTACAATGCATCACAAGTGATAGTGAAAAATCGTTGCTAAGATAGGGCTAGATGTTTCTAAGTTCCTATAAGACACCGGTTAACAAGTTCACATGCGCTACTAGCTGTTGCAAAGGCCTTCTGTTCAAACACACTACTAGTAGACTTTACCAAATGCTCCATTTAGAAATGCTACTACAAGTTCCTTCAATTCTATCAACAACTAGCTGTCGACAGACTTTGGTATCGACTGCAATACATCGTTAACCAAAACATTTTCTTCTGGCTACAGAACATTTCGAGATTGTTGTTTTGCTAATGCAACTGTACAAAAGATTTCACAATGATTAGGCTGATGCAGTACACCCTCTTACTGTCACACGATTGAATCAATTACACAACTACACGTATTTTGTGAATGGACCTTTCCTGTGTGATTTAACAATTTAACGACAAGAGTGTATATGTGTATTAACAACTTAGAACCAGAGCAACTCGTAGTGAGAGTGTCACGGGAAGTAAGCAGATCTTTAACTAGCTACAGATACAGAATTACTGTAAATACAGACTTGTCGTCATAAACTACTGCCCTCTCTAAAGCTATGTAGAAATGATTTAAACTTGGCAAAAAAAGCTGAAACTGATTATTACTGCAACAGAACACACAGCACTTGAATTTAACCAGTTTTGGGATTATTTACAAGGACTGCATTGCACACGAAATACTAATCTTTACTAAGTGAGCAAATTCCCATTCGTACAAGTCAGCGGGTGCCTTTCAGAAACTCAAAAGACGCCGAAAAGGGCATCGACGAAGGAATGTCATTGTCGGGGTGGTTTATAATTATATGCTCGGTTTAGTAACTGTGCACAAAAGAATAAGTTTATTCTCCACATACGGGAGTGGGGAGTGGCAAAGAGTCGCCCAGATGCGGATGACATGGAGGGTGGACACCCAGTGTTGGACGTCTACATTTCAACATCACATACAATTCTATCAGAGGAGTCTGTCTCTTGTGATCGGACAGCAGATAGTAGTATTGCACAGCCGCCGTACAGTTGAATTCGACTCCTGCGATAACTTGTGATCATATATATTTAATTGGAGTTGAATACAGCGGTATGACAGTACTTTTCTGACCAACAGGTCAGCCAGAAAGCAGGCCTCATCACTCTGATCAATGCCAAAATGGGGTGGGAAGAGTCTATAAAGTGGGTAATTGCTTGTAGATGTCCTTTATGGACGAACCCCCATTTGTAAGTTGTTGATCGTGACAGTGCCATGTGTGATCACAACACTTCCTAATGGAGAATTCATCAGTTCAGCTGCATTTCAAGACCATATACTGTACAGGCAGAAGTTTCCTTATCAGTAGCAACTGTAATAAAAAATTCCCGTCTGTGGTAAATGTTGCTCTAGCATTTACACAATTCAAGTTTCAAAGCGAAATTCACCATCTTTGACACAAACTGTTCCGTTTAAAAGTTATCTGTTCAACTGTGTCATAAGAACCAGTTGCATTTAAAATCATCTGGTTCTTATGACACAGTTGAACAGAAGAACAGTTCTAAATACGATTCTTCAAAGTTCTCAATAAGTCTACTAACACAGTGAACAGCACAAAAAGTAGTTAAAAGCTTATATACACAGACGTTAATATGTCATGTTCAGTTCAATATCATGCAAAAATATTGCAACCATCAGCCTAAAAGCCAAACAAGCTTGCCATAGCAACCAATCTATAGAATATAAAATCACTCAATAGAAACCAGGTAATGCTATGCCAAAAGGTGACCCCAGTTGAGACATGACATCTGGGACATGATTCCGCTATTTCGACTATTAGAAACTATAATGCTTGCATTGCTAAGTGAAGCTCAGTATGTACACTTGTATTTACCAGGGTATCTTTTATACAGAGGCTTTTGCAATCTCTCAGACCTCCATTTTAAACTCAAGCTGATTGAGCAAGACATATTCGCTCTAACGTAAAAGAAAGTCTATCTTCTACGACGATGTCTTTACAGACTGAAATCTACATACTTAAAGAAAACGAAACTGAATGAGAGCCCTCTCAACGCGTTTGTGTTCAGCACTCTCTAATCGCAATAAAATAACGGGGCAAAAGCAAATGAAAAAATGCAACAAACTCAGTTCTGGTTTAGGGATCTAATATGAACTGTTCACTACCATAATTCAGAAAGATTGGCAGCACATTCCCCAACAGCCAGCCATCTTGAATCATGGTACAACAATTGGTTACAAAGGTTTTTATGAACAATAGCAGATGCACTGAATGACTCTCAGTCATTAACCACAACCATACGACGTAGTTAATACAACTGTTGTATCCATCCTAACTTTAGCCAATTTTTTAATGTGGGTAGTGTGGATTCAAGCCGCTTCCTCCTCCTTCTCCAACAAGATGGTTATTGTGCATGGGCCGTGAGCAAGCCAGGTCCGCCACTCACTATTGCACAGCATTATAATAATATAATGTAATGTGTAATGTAATGTATAATGTAATGTATACAGTAACTACTAATATCTTCCACCACTACCATCATCCCAAGTGTTCTTGGAGGCATGGATATCATTGGCCGTCCTCAACAATGCAACCCAAGAACTGGACAACCTTAATGGTTCACAATGAGTTACCAACTTTACTCTGCAGGTCAGGATTCAAACCCCAGTTGCAGAGGTCAAAGTTAAACACATTCACAGTCGGCCACACAATAGTAGCTCCTCTGTTGTTAGAGGGAGCTCACCTCAATCTATGTTCACTGTTACAAATCAAAACCAGAAACAAAGAGAAAGCATACTACCAGCATTAATTAGACATTCTACAGTTAATTAAAATACAAATATATCAGAGAAGATTCTGTACAAAGAAGCAGCGCATAAAAAAGTCAAATATTCACATGCTCGTAAGTTTGTTCAAAAGTTGTTTGTTCAAAAGTTGCTTTGTTCAAGACAAATGTGACACACCTGAGGTTTATTACTGAAGAGGAGCTACATAAATTCAGCAGTACAGTACAATGGCCAATTCAGAACACAGGAGGTTTGACGCAACAGAGGAGGAGAGGAAACCAGCAGCATTAAAATAAACATCCTCAGTGTACACACCCGAAGGAGCAAGACTTTGTTAAACAAATTCAGTTAATCATAGCCCGTTATTATCTGTCATTTATATAGCACAAGTACAATCATAATTATATGGCAACTGTGCACAAGGGCATATGTCATAACAAGGAGGCTCGGATATATAATCCCGTGTTACCTCTAAGAACTCCTCCACTGCTTGCACTTTGGCAGTGCCAGTCCCAAGCCCGGGTAAAGGAGGAAGGCAATGACAATGATCTTTGTTATCACACAGCGTCATTGCCCATAGAACTGCTTCACAGAGGTCTTGCGATCTTTCTGCACAAGCGTTCAACAATGTCAGGGATCTATAAGTGGGTATTGTAAGCAAGTTGCTACTTGGCTAAAGGCGGATTTCAGCAACGCCCATCCCAGGCAATAGGGCTTGGACTGAAGTGGAATGTATATTGCGGGTAGCTTCAAGACAAAGCTTCACTATTTGGTAAGTAAGTATGGAAGGGAATTGTTGAACACAGAAAACATTTTGACTCCGTTAAACCCTGAGATCTTTCGCCTTTGACTAGCAGTTTCCGATTTGGTTTCACACGAGCAACGCTTGAGCTCGAAAGTGACACGTTATAAAGGCTAAATATAATCAGATTTGTGAAGAATTAATGTGATCACATTGCATCACATTTAGAATGTAATCAGACTATGTTAAATGTGATCCGATGATGTTAAACGCAGTCAGATTATGTTCAACGCAGAATGCGATCAGTTAGGTTAAACACTGAATGTGATCATATTGCAAGAAATGTTGAATGCATCACATCATGCTCAGATTAAGTGAAATGTGATAAGACAACTTCACGTTGTGAATGGCAAGCAGATTACATTAGGCATTGTATGCGAACAAACTTATGTTATATGCTGAATGTGAAGAGGAAATAATTAATGGACATATTGTCAGATACACATTACCCTTCTTGTCCTGACTAAAGTCTGTCATCAAATATCTTATCCATTAAAAAGGCACATGCCTAATAATAAGTACGCCATTAACATTTAACGTTAAGCACACTAATTGTACAACTCACATTGATCGTATTAAAAGATGAAGATCGGATGATATAAAAATGTAAAAAAATTTCAGAGGCATAGAACATACAAAAATAAGAAATAAATAATAATAATTACAGCCATGATGGTTATAAGCAGCCAAAAATCTTCACCCCAGATGGTAAAATGCTACTAACTAACAGTAATCTTCTGTGCCCAGAATACAGAAAACTTCATCAGACTGACTACCTATCACAGTAACCTGACCCAGTAACCTCACCAAGTGACCTGACCCTGTTAAATCTTATGTGCCCAGAATACAAGGCACCTCATCAGACCACCCACCTCTCAAAATAATACCGTCAGTGACCTGACCCAGTGACCTGATCCACCACGATATGGAGACGGCTTTCTAGAAAGCGAGAGTTCAATATAAAGTTACTGAAACGGCAAGTTAATTCCTTTTGTGCGGATTTGGTCTGAATCCATGATCTTGCCTGCGTTGTTCGAATAAACCAACACACAAAAGAAATTCCCGACCGTTTCAACATTCGGTGCAATGAACTTCGCTAACAACGCTCAAATATCATAAAGCTAAAAGAAATGTAGAAATCAAAGTGTCCAAAATTAACCAGAATAAAATTTTTATGATCATTATTTTTCTAAATATCTTATTCTGAGACTCACACTTACACAAATGTGAGCACCCAGTGTAAACATGGACAAACTCGCATGATCATTTGTAAATAAGAACTCGTATAAAAAGGCTGAATACACAAGTTCTGGGAATATTTGAAGTTCAATCATATATGCCGCTTATTGCTTCTCAATATCTGAAATAATCCTTTTCTTGATTGATATTTTATGTATGTTCACATGAACCGGTGCATATGTACACCCAGTTAAAACAACTGTGATGCTGATCTGTGTGAGTACAAGCGGATAGAGATATAGTATCCCTCATCTCTGAATTGAAGTTCGAACACAGCAAGACGTGAAACTCTGACCGATCAGTGATTACGAAAAAGATAGAAGTTAGAATGCAATACAATTAAAATCCTATTAAAACTTATCAGTTAAACAGCGAAATTTATCCGTCAATCTGTCGGCAATAGTTCTCCGGCCCCTTTGCAAAAGAAACGATTCTACAGCCACATGCTCGCAAAGTATCTCGAATAAATTATGCATACACCAGAAATTAATTATATTTGTTAAATAATAATAACAATAATATAATATTTCAGATTAGTAATATAGCAGTCTGCAGTCATTAGCAAAGATGCCCCACGATAGAGTATGCACACCAGGCCACGCATAAAAAGGGATAATGTTGAAAGTCGATATTCAGAGCAACATCGTGAAAATTCTGGGTTCGCCACAAGTATCTTTCAAATCCGAGCGATTCCTTAACCACGTACTCTGCCTACACTTTCCACAAGCTTCTGAAGGCCGTTCTCTATTGCTGAAGATGGGTTGTAAGTGATTCTGAGTGCAAGGTATCTTGGAGGGGCGCTGTATAAGACCTCTGAATGAATGAATCAACAACGTGGTAAGACGTCAAAGACCACTGCTGTCATAAGACGTCCCTAAACTCGTTCTTCTCGGCTACACTGCAGTTTTTGCTGAGCACATTCACCACCATGGTTGGCCTGTTAAAAAAAATAGGTTTGGGGCACATAATACCACCCAGTGTTAATACCAGTTAACAAAATACCACTTAACATTAATAATACCACTTAACAAAATACCGCTTTCAGTTAATGAAAACAGTATGTAAAGCAAAAGCGCATATATGAGCCCATGCCATAGTAAAAATATTTCTGAATAATGCAGTTAGTTAAAGCCCTTATCTGTAAGCAGGCATTCTGTTTATAAAGCTATTGCTATTTGGACAAAAATATACTTACGAAAGAGTCAAGGACTCTACAGAGAGAAAATGCTTCAAAACTAGAGGATATGAAGAGCAAAATGCATGAATGTATATATATATATATATTAGTGAGATATTAGGCAATAATGCATAAAAATGCAAAGCTCAGTATTGGCTCACCAGAACCTCCTCATGAAATGCATTTTTCTACCTCAAATTATTAAACGACGACACAGCCCAAGGAACACGAAAACCAAATAAATTCAGTTATTGAAACTGACTTCTTTATAACAGAATCATGTCTTAACATTAGATTAACAACAGTTGACAACGAAAATGTAGGATTGGAGAATTAAGTTCTACCACAATGCTATGACAGAAGCAGAAATGTTTTGTCAAAGCAGAAAAAGCCAAACACTAAACAGACATTGAGCAAGATGTCATGTTATGCACCTAAACGCCTAGGAAACGGTTACTATGGCAACACTGAGTGTCCAAGGCAACTTCTCGGTCGACTTACACAAGTAACCTCACAAAGATAAAAGTAAGAAACTTATTTACAACTCTGTGTTTTAACAAACCTCAGCAACTCTCCTCAGAAGCTCCATCAAAGCTTTTTCGAAGGAAGGCCAAGCCAACGACACGACCAATGTAGGCCAATGTCAGGACCAGTGAGTAATGGGGAAAGATGTAAAATTCACAGAAATGGTGTCAGAAGAAAAACCTTGTCCTTGTGTCACTACTCTCTAGTTAGATCACCTATTTTAAACCTACTAACTTGATACAAACCATAATCTGTGAAAAAATGTCAAGGCAATGAACCACCATAAAAGCATCACAGAGGCCTAGGAAATCTTCAACAGTAGGTCATGAAAGATGGTTGGAAAAAGTGGGATAAACAGCCATTAAACAACAAAACCACAAATCACCCATTGACTAAACCGAAACGAAAACCAATTCCCTTGAATCGAGGTTGCTGAATTGAGAGTTACAAAACTTCATTCAAAGATTCATTGATGTGCCTGCGAATAAGATGGTCCCATGACCTCTGTTTGGGTGCTGTAGAAATGTCAAGTTTACAATCATGATCAAACCGAACTGAACTCTACCTCTTTACGAAAAACTAACCTGTGAAAGGCAAAGCATGCAGACATTAGTACACAGCAACTTGAGAATGTCTTCCCAAACTACTTAAAAAACCTGCTGACAATGTGCCATCCACACCCAGCAATTCTTATAAAAAGATACCTCAGTCCAAGTTTTGCAACCTCTTAGCTCTCTTGTATTTCAACTGAACCTTGCCAATGAATAATGACTGCTCAACAGTCCACTTCACCAGTAACAAGAAAAATAAACAAAAAAGTATTTTAGTAAGTTGATCTAAATATATAGTGCCTTTTACAAAACAGTGTATTACAGCATATGCCTCATAAATGCATAACAAATATATCTGTAAATTCTAGCATTACAAATTTTATTAGAGTTATTGGGAAGCACATAACAAATATGGTTCACATACGATTGCACGGTTCAACATTTCCAATCAAAACAACAAATCTTCGAGTAATCAACAGTGCTTGTGAGCCGACAAATGTCTTCCACTTATCAGATGCACCTGAGGGAGATATAACGTCTTTAAGTATCGGAAATACTTCTGAGCCGAATCCTATCTCCCAAGTATAAGAAGTACCTGTGGTCTGAATACCAACAGTAATTTGAATAAGGGAGAGAATGGTCTCATATCCAGTCCAACCGAAATAGAGAGAATGGTCTTATACCTGGTTCAACCGAAACGAAGAGAATGGTCTCATGTCCGATCCAACCGGAACGAATTCTCGGTCGCAGGGTCCGTCACGACTGATGCGTCGGATAGCATCTGGATTTCATCCAGTTCAAGCGGATCGAGTCCAAGCGTAAGAAATTCCTCGGCCGTGAACATGTCTGCAGCGTCGAATGAATCGCCAAGATACATCGAAGCGTTGAACAGGGTTTCCCTGAGTGGATCGCTACCACCACAACTCATGTTAGCTAAAATTCACAACACAGACCGAACAGTAAGAAAAGCAGAAAATTGCAGGTATGCTAAATATCAGAAATAACACCATTCTGAAATATTTAAAGCTACTATGTCAAAAAACGATTATGACTGTTGTTTTAAAAATATGTAATTCACAGCAAGTCATCAACCAGCTGTAGTTTATGCACATTTCCATGGCAAGACTGGTTTGGTAAATGATCTGTAAAAATTAAGAAATAAAGGGTTTCTAAATATTTATAAGCTGTGCTATAAAATAATCAAGCAATATTTTCTAGTAACTTCTGCCCAAAGACGTAAAGAATTTTTCAGTAAAGGCGTCATTTTCAAGAAATCGCTATAATCCTACATTCTATATTAACATTTGCGAGACGTAAGCTATCATCCCAGTATCATTATTCATTCATTCATTCAATAAAAATTTTTTATATGGCACCCCTTCGAGGTTAATACTCAGACACAACCCCCGCAGAAAAGAACAGTCTTAAGGCTACCACAAATAACCATCTGAGTAAATCCTAGGCATAAGATGCAATGACAATTGTTCTGTAGCAACATTTGCAAGACATGAGCTGTCATAAGTATGTCATAACAATGACAATAAACGATTTGTTATAATAAATCAATTGATTATAATATAATATAATTGTTATAATAAATCAATTGATTGTGCTGAGCTGTTGTCTCTTTGCATTGTACCATACCTGTTGGAGTTCTACCGTCGGACGACGTCTGATGTCCGTACAACAACAGATCTTCAGCTAAAAATATAACAAAGGAAAGTCTTACTGACAGCAACAACAATGACATCATTAGCCAATTCATATATTAGCCCAAGTTGCATAGCTACATCTGTGCAAACATTCATCCACATCTCAGATTTGCTGAGTTTTACAAATGTTCCCAGTCCACGTACGAATGTGTGTGTGCATGCATGCATGCTTGAAGGAATGCCTGCAAGTATGTAAGTATATATAAATGTACAACTGTATCTACATGCATAGTAACATAGTAACATCCTTGGAACCTAATAAAAGTTCAGCCCACATCAGCCCAAGTGGAGCTCACTAAAAGCATAGAATTCATCAGCTCTCAAAAAACTAAAACTCAGCATTGCAACACGGTTACTGGTCTTGCATACAGCCCAACTGATTGATCCAATGCCTTGACATCTACTAACAGGCGCATTGGTTTTCCAGTCGCTTTTAGTACACCCTCCTCAAGAAAGTGTTCAATCAATCAATCAATCAAAAGTACTTCAAGATATCCACTCAAAATAAATACACAGATACATATTTAATAAAGTGGTCATTAAGTAAGCACGAGTAAGAAGAGATGGGTGTAAGAAATGTACAAACCAGTAAGTACAATGTTGGGAATATCGGGGCTCATGGGCTGCTTTGAGCTCATGAACTGCTGCATTAGTTGCTGCTGCTGCTGTGAAACAGGTGTCTGTCCCATTGCACCTCGACGTGGAGGCTGCTGGTTCGAATTCAACCGAGAGTTCATCGACTGGAGAAGGGCCTCCTGGTACAGGAGATTCTCCTGCTGCTGCAACTGCTGACCCGTGATGCCAGGCATAGAGTTCGTCGTCGTGTTTGTCTGCATCAGGACCACGTTGCTGGTCGGTAAAATCACAGGCTGCTGCTGCTGCTGCTGTTGTTGAACCGATGGGATGGTATACATGGTTATGTTACCTGAGACAGGTGTCTGCAATATATCAATCACAAAAAACTCAGAAAACAATTAGGTAAGTAAGTAAGTATATTCTTTAATCAGATGTCATGGTCTGAAAATGCATGACATGTACAGAGAAAATTCTAACCCTTTCTAATGCCCAAAGACAAGTAAATAATAATAAAAAGTAATGAGCAATAATAGCAAATGATTATTAATTTCCGTTTTCCAAATGCATATCATGTACATCTGATAAAAATAGTAGAACTAATAATTACTACAACATAACCATAATAACAATAGAAGAAAACACACTAAATAATTAATCCAAACAAATCCTCTGCTAATTTTTGTATCCCAGATACTAAGAAATTATTTCCAAGTCATGGACAAGAAAAAAAAACAAGAAAACTGAATGCTATTGATCTCCACAGTTCCTGAGCTAAGTGTTGTCATGTTTTGGACAGAGTTTCAGCCCATGGAACCATTTCTATTTAAAATACAAAAATCAATCAGGACAACAATAACAACCAAAGTTCACAGGAAAATATTTAAATTAATAATTTTTACTGTGGAATAAAAAAGTGACTGATTAACTTTCATTTAATTGCATCTAAAACTTGAATCCTGGCACAATTTCCACGTTAGGCAAGCAGTAAAAAAATATCACGCAAAAACCAATCGTGAAAACTAAACTTACCGTGCCAAACTGCTGACAATTCTGCTGTAGTATAAAGTTCTGCTGTGGCTGTTGACTATTGCTGGACTGCTGTTGTCTGGATACCTGAGACAGGTTGAAGAACATTGAGTTGAGAGACTGAGGCTCATTATAAAACATCGACGGACCGCTGACGATAAACTCCGGATGGTAGACGACGTCGGACAGACTGACGGAAGGCAGCGCTCCAGGCGGAGACGACATACGTGACGACTGCGAAGGGGAGCAAGACGAGTTGTGCGACTGCGAGGACAGAGGGGAAGTAGAACGGTTGGTGATGCCAGATGGGAACTGACCAGAGGGTTGAATCAGCGGAACCGCCTGAAAGAGATGGTAAATAATTTCATAGAAATAATAATAACAACAACAATTTGTATTGCACCGTAATGTGGTCATACCACTACAAGGGCGCCTAAAAAACTGCCGCAAATTTCTTGAGCACTAATAAAAAATGTCGACTCTTTATATTCAGTCACAATACTAATCATACAGATTCCACAAAAGTTCAGAAGTGCAATAACACCAGTGAACTTACTATATACAAAATATTATATGAAAAGTTACTGTTATTTCTAATAGTTGCAAGTTCAGAATAATTAACACTTAAACTATGGGCAGCACTTTAACTCATCCACTCAATAACAGCAGACTCGTTAGATTAGTATAACTCATTATTATGCCATACAGAGTATTATACGTAGTGAAACACCACACACGCACGCACGTACAAAACACACACACATAAGAGTCAACTGATTCCTTTGCCTAACAGAACTCAGCGATTGGTGAATGTTTCAGCCCAACATCTGCAAACAGAAGTATGCACACCAACCACTCACTATCATTCTTTACAACAGAAATCAATTTTCACAAAAAGCACCCCCAAAGCGCAGCAAACAACGAGGTACAACACCAGTTAAAATCCAAAGGCTAAAACCCACCTTATGTTTGTCGACATTTGATGCATCTGTCTCTGGTAATTTTGTTGCTGAATTGTGACCTGGTACAGTATGAGGACGCACCGGATGCTCAGTGCCCTTAAAACTATCGGTCCCCCGGTTTGGACTAGCAGCCGACTGGGTAAACTGTTGCATCTTTTTACCGGAAGGATGAGACGCTAAGTCAAGTGCGTTGGCCGGCCACGACTGAAATGGAAGACTTGTCGGCCCGTTAGCGGCTGACGACACCGCGGCATTTTGCCAACCATTACACGTCGTGCCGTTACCAAAAGAAAAGTAATTTAACGTTCCATTGTCTTTCGACAGACAATGCTCAAAATTGGCAAACAGAATCCGATCATCGCCATCGCCGTTCACCGTCTCGTCGGTAATGGTAATCATTGGCGGCGGCGACATAACCTGAGGCGCGGAACTGGGATATGGGGGAGGAGGCGGGGTTGGCAAGTCCGGGGACAGTCCTGGGAGGCTAGACATAAAACGATTATCCTGACAACACAACAACACAATCAAGCATTAAAACCAAAACGGTTAGAGCAAAGCAGGTTATATGAAGAACTCAAAAATGTTCACAGACACCAAATTAGAAATAAAACAAAGATTAAAACCATGGATTTAGAAAGATAAGCTTTCGATAAAGATCGAAGACTTTCCAAAGCTTCGATGATATGCTTTCGAATGACTTTGGCTTCTGTTAATCAAATAAAACTTGGTTCTGAAGGTAAAGTTTAAAACTTTGAAATTCACTTTAAAAGTAAGTAACTAACTGGAATTATAATTCTTACAACCTAGTTCACTACAAGAAGTCTAAATTAATTCTGCGATCAATTTCAATATCATTGCAATGCCTTTAAAGTCACAAACATAAATGACCATTTCCAGTCATCATAATTCACAACTTTAGGGTCAAATAAAGTCAAAATCTGAAAGTCAAAACTAAATTCTAATTTACTCTCAAAGTCTGTACAAACTAACTTAACCAGCTGAGACGTTGATCTTGCAGACTCAAATATTCTATGGATTCCCAATTTACACGACCACCCAGCAACATACCTGTACTTAAACTACCAAATACACTTCAAAAACTAAATGTACCAATGTAGAGAAGCATGGCCTTTTCTTTAGCCTTAAGCTAAACTAAAATACTGCAGGCCGCAAACATTGCCGGCTGCAAAATTACGCCAATCAGCAATACATTGTTCATGCGAAGAACCCCCATAGTTAGCAGGGTTTTGGCCTTTCAAAGACCTCAGTAATGACAATGGTGTTCTACTTTTGTTTCCAATAGAATATAATATCAATTGTTTCAAATGACTGTGACTCAGAAAATGTTTGTTAGGATTAATTTTCATGGAAGCAGTTTGTATTAGCATGTTTAACTTGGAGCTTCACTCCTTTTTTACTCTTATGGACTAAAATAAATTCATAAACATATTAAATTGTCAACACCTCTCAATGGATCAATTAGTCATACCCGAGATAAAACTATTTCTCTTTAGTCCTGTTTTTCACTTGCGGATTACGATACAGACACAGAATGTGCTACTCACAAAAATTCATTTTGCAAGAAAGATTTACCCTCAGTTAAATTAACATAAATTAGTTATTGCACAAAGTCTTCGTTAGTTAGAAGCAACAAACCACCATCATTAATTAAGACGACATCAAATTAAAACACCAAACCAAATTGAGAACAGAACATCAGACGAACCACAGGTAACATCAAATGCAATGGCTGCTGAAAACAAAATCCCTCACTCCCCAACACCACAACAGACCATAAGCGGAACACAAAAGACACGCGTGAACCCAAACAACAATGACCCAAACACAACAGATACCAGAAACTCACTGTAACAATGCGGCTTTGCCAAAAAAGATTCTCAAATCACATGTTTGGGAAAATGGAACTCTTAATTATTTCATCCACTAAAATCAAACTCATAGTAAATCCTCTCATGATAAGGCTCTCAAAGACAGCATTACAGCAAGTTTCTGGAATAGATAACATCAAAGGCTGGTGCCAGGCACGAAAGCTGCCACCCACCTGTGTCAGAACTGTGCCTCCAGTTCCTCCACCTCTCAACAAAAGATGGTTGCTGCCTTGAAGGATCACAGGTGGTATCGAAATCATCCGCTGCTGTGAGCCGTCCATACCCACGGATATTCCCGACGTGAGAATTCCCGATGCGGGCCGGGGCTGGCCTGGCTGGATGGCCATGTTCACAGGAGTCATGTAGCAAGGAAGGTTACTCATCATTTGTTGCATATGATGCTGCTGCTGCTGCTGCTCATGTAGTTCGTTCTGTGTTTCCACGTCGAGCGGCGTTGCCAAAGGTGGTGGAAAATTGAGATTCGCTAAGTCTGGCAGGGAACCAGTGTTGTTAGAAATTGGGACGTGAGATGAAGCAGATCCCTGATCCGGCGAAGGATAAATGCTGGAAAAGATCATCCACATAAGCAACGGTTAAGCAGTGTGTATATGGACAAGTAACATGGGTGCAAACGTCAAGATCTTGTCATCGTATATTCCAGACTACAATCACAGTTTTACATAGAGCTGTGAGTGGCAACTTAATAATACGTAAAGATAACACTTTAACCTTGTTTATGACCAGGTGCATTGGTTTCCCATACATTCTAGCATATGATGGTTGTTAAAGGGTTAAATCAATGCATAGAAGGACTAGACCTTATCCAATTCAACGTCACAACATCTCTCAGACTATTAACAGGTCTTACCTTATTCCAGGCACTTCACATGATCTTGGTCTAGCCTAAACCAAAATAAAGACACGATATGTATCATTATGACTAAAAAACTTCTATAGCGCCGCCATAATAATGCACAGGGTATCAACCGACGGCACACCAAAACATATCCGAAATCAGGTCAAATCCAAAAGGTCAGTCCAAAGAGAATGTATGTACGTATTCATGTATAAATATATACATATGTATATATCTATGAGCAAGCTTAATAGAGTAATTTTAAGTAACTCACAAAGGTGCTCTACCTAGGGCCAAACAAGGACAATTTAACCCTTTAACGACCAGCATTTACTAAAGTGTAAGGCATAATCAATAATGCTAGTCATTAAAGGGTTAAGACAACAATGCATCCAATACCTAATTAAAAAAGGCAGCAACTCCACAGTATTGTGCAATTAGACAGCAGCGCGCTTTCTCTGTTGTCAGCCCAATGGCATGGAATGGGCTCCCATTATCATTGCGTCTTATGCCTACGGCTCACTCAGATGCATTTTATAGTAACATTAAGACCATTTTTTCAGCAGGGGCTGAGTCAGGGGCGCCAAATAAATTTTGGTAATGAATGACTGAATGAACATTGATAAAAGAACTAAGCACAATAAGTAGTAATTCTACGTATAATCAATAAGTAAACCAGGCAGCAGTTATGGTCAAACAACTTGAGCCTTCAGCAATCGATATAATAGGATGTCAGCAGACAGCAGATAGAAAGATTATGAAACTGCAACCCATTTTCTCCCAATTAGAGACCTCAATTGCTGGGAACATAATTATTTTCTATCTATTCCACTAGAAAACCTCAAGCTAATGCTCTTGTGCTACTCAACAGAAGACTGCAACTTTCAACTTCCACATGCTGACTTATCTCAGTAATAGTAATCGTTCTAGTAATGTTAATCGTCAAGTGCGGAAAGCATTTAAGACACTAAGAATGTAATATAGCTTACATCTTTGGAGTTGACCCAAAACTGACCAGTGTCCATAGGCATAGACTGACCAGAAGGCAGAATATCCACGTCACCTGGTCACGAAACAAATAAAATATGCCAGAATTTTTACAGAATAATTTTTATTAAAATTAAATAATGTTACATTCAGAATGCTTTCCAACTTATGTTCATGACTCTAATGTCTGGTGGATCATATATTAGCCAAGCAGTCTAGCTACTAGGAATACTACATTATCGGGGTACTGTACACAAGTATCTGGTAATACTTATAATGAAACTCTCAAATGTGGCAAGAAATTGGCCTTCCAAAATATCATCAGAGGATCCTTCAATTGCATTGTAAAACTTCAATTGTTCAGTACATCAAAAACAAGCTTAAGATTAATAGCAAAAAAATAACTCAAGGCTCATGCACAAAATCCCAGAAAAATAAAAAAATCATAGTAAAATACTGGATATATTATAGAGATCTCAATTAATTTTTAAAACTGGGGGAGAAAACGTAAATACAGCCACACATGAATATAATATTTAAATAGCAAAGAGAATCTTACCCTGTCTATTCATAAGCAAAGAGCTCGACCCTGTCAGAATCGAATCTGGAGCGGCCGATGCCTGTACAGAAGCGTGCAAAGCAGAATCGGAACTTGACCTGTTTTTTCCAAACAACAACAGTGCCCCTGAGATATTATATAACAAATAGTACAACCACATTAATCTTAATTTACATATATCCAAATTTACATTTATCCGAGTTCACAATTTATTCCAATTTACAAATATTAAACGAAAAATGATTGATTGGCATGTAATAGTTGTTTGATGCCAGGTTGATAAATATAATCAATGATAGAATCTGCCATTCCAATACGACAAAACAACTTTTACATTAAATACAATAACAGCTTTCACATCCAGCAAACGATGGAAAGCACTTTAGATCGAAAGATATGTTACAACTCCGAACACATTTGGCTGATACATATAAAAGCAATCAAAACTCTAATATACCTTCTCCAACTAGTCTCTGGAGGTGAGAGGTAAACAGAACCATACGGCGAACAGTCTCGCTAGAAGTCAGTCAAGTAAAACAATTTCTCCAAATTTTTTAAAAACCTAAACAAAGGTGTATATATATATATATATATATATATATGGCCCATGATACATTGGCCAAAAGAAGACATCATTTAGTAAAATAAACGATTTTTTATTCAGTTAAACATACCAATATCCTGAAAAATCATTTAAATTCATAAAAAATCCAGAATAAAAACCTGTCATATATTCAAAACTTAACATTTCTATAAATCATAACTGCACAAAACATTAACTGCAATGACAAAGAACATCAAAATACAAAACTTTCTAAGCTGATATTTGCAATGCTGTCCTTTCTCTCTATGTAATCTATATAGTATTCCTTCAAGATCTATATAAATATTCGGAGGCGCTTCCAACCGAGACCTGGCTAAGGAGGAGCCACCTCCCCCCCCTACCACTCCCTTTGCAATGCTGTCCTGCACAAGCATTTTAATTAAAAATAGGATACATGTCGATCCAGCGAAAATTTCTTCTGTGCATGTTGGTTTCGATGTCGTGTGTTCTTGTCTGGTGGCGACTGGCCATTCAGATTCTGCTTCATATTCGCCAGACTGGATAGAGCACTCTGAGGAATGACAAGAAAAACCAGGCTATTATGCAATGCAAGATACTCAGTAACCACAATTGTAAACAACAAATTTTTACAGTTAATCTATAACACCAAGCTACAGCTTACTCACGAGCGGTGTATAACCTCTAACATCATTAATGATTCACGTCGCCTCAGATTCACATTTAGGTGTGACCTTGTGCGCATTACAAATTTAATAAATAGATAAATGTTATCAGATTTAAACAGAACGGTTTAATGTACATAAGAATTTTTAGATTGTTATTTTGTCTTTGCAATTGGAATGGGGACAAAGCTAATATGATGGGATGGGTATGTGGTTTGGATGGGGACTGACCCACGGAAATTGGGTGGCAATGGAGAAATATTTTGTCCCCATGTCACTATTCCATATCTGCCTGTTTACATTCTTGCTGTGCTAGTTTAGACCATTCATGGGTAGTACAATCACAACTTTCATCCGCATGCCAATTGATTCCCACATAACAGCAAGAGGATGCGGACACAGCAGGACAAAAAACACAGACTCTGAGGATGGATCTGGGTGCAATTGAGGTGGGATCTGGGTGCAATTGGCATAGGGTGCGGGGAACCACCCTCCTACGAATTCTACCACATTGTAACCATAGAATCTGTTCCTGCCAACTGTGGCACACATTGCATCCTGGGTTTAATAGCTAGAAGTGATACAAGAACTAGAAGCCTCGTAAAGAACATCTTACCTGGAGGTCAACTGTACCAGACGCCATCTGGTTGACGTTTGGCAACGATCGACCACGGTAGGCACCAAATGAAGGTTGAGCCAGATGTGACTGTGATGGTTGACCATGTTGCTTAGGGGCTTGCTGGAGAAAATTAAGAGAAATGAGTCAGCTGGAGAAAATTAAGAGAAATGAGTCAGCTGGAGAAAATTTAGAGCAATGAGTCAGCTGGAGAAAACTAAGAGAAATGAGTCAGCAGGAGAGAACTAAGAGAAATGAGTCAGCAAGAGAGAACTAAGAGAAATGAGTTAGCCATAAACCATTAGGCAGAGAATGAAAATTTGTCTTCAGACTAGTTTCACTCCCTATCTTCACAATCATCATCTTATCTGCCATGAAATATTTTCCTTTTCTACCACTCACCTGTCAAAATGTAACTCCTGTTGTACGTAATTATGGCTTATGATTGATTGGCTGAATTTTTGGTACTTCAGCCGAACATTCATCAACTCTAATTTTTTGTGTTTTAATGGATATCATTTCGATTAAGGTTCCCGTGCTGGGGTTAAACAAGACACAATCGGTATGTAAACTGATATCCTCGTACATGAAGGCGAATGGGATAGGTGCTCTAACCGATGCACAGCTAAACAAGGCGGTGTACATGTAAACAGCCTGATGGTTCATTATATTATAATCTTCATATTCCAGAAATTCCCATACAACTAAATGCAAGCAAGTCAAAGGCTTTTCATCTCATTTTACAATACCCTTGCAGACAGATCAACACCAATTCTCTGTGAACTCTAACATGCACCTGTTTTGTCCTGCCTACGTGTTACCCTACATTCGTCTGAAAGAGCTGACCCCTTTGTATCTCAGGCTATGTATGACCTCAATGAAACAGCCCTTTTAAGTTATTAGTTATTCCAAAGCTTCCAAAATGAAGCCTTCAAGGAAACAATTATTCAGCGTAAATGATGACTAATGAAAACGTGTAGGTTGATAAACAGAGTTCAGATGGACATGTATATTCTCATAACATCCTGCAGGGCAAGTCAGTGTGATGATTGAAAAACATGCTTATGAAACAATTGAATATACGAAACGAACTGCTTCTCTGACACTTACTTACTTATTCAATGCTGAACTCATCAATATTTTGTAGAACGTGTCCGATTAGCAACATAAAAGAAACTTCTTCAAAACTTTTATCATAATCTTGCTCTACCACATCAGTAAATAACAGTGACACCACCATCCACAATCCCCTGAAACTGACTACTGGCGGTGACGAAACTTAGAAGAGTTAGGGACAATATTTTATGATCTCAGGGAAGTTCCCAAGCAGAGAAAGGGTGTATATACAGAACACGCTCACGCGTCATTCAGTACTCGTTTCGTTCAGATAACTTTCATCGCTTACCCGCGTCGTTGAAGAGACCTCCTTTAATATGGCCTCAAATGCTGCCGTTTCCTCAGCCTGTTTTTGCGTGTGAAGCGCAATCTTTTCACTGAATTTTCGCGGATTCGCCATGTTTATTAGACCTGCTTCTTATTATTATTTGGGCTCAAAAGAGGTCGCTGCTAACAATTGACCAATAAAAGTCAAGATATCAAGTCACATGTCACGCATCCTCGCTTCAGTGACCTACTTCTCCTTCCAGAAAGTAAGATAACTTAAGCTGACCGATAAAGTGCGCAGAAGGGGGTAATTGGAACAACTCACGTAATATATTAACATATTCTTGTTCTATTATTCAAACTGACGCAATGCAGTATAATTTCTAGTCATAATGATGCATCGTTGCTAGGGACAAAATATAATTGTACGATAGCCATGCAGGGCGCTGAACGTCCAATCATTTTTACCTGCGCCACCTTGCGAATGAGAGATTGAGTCGACTTAAGGTGTTGCGGAAATCGATTCAGGGTTCATTCTGGGCTGTGCCATTCACCTAAATCCCTCCAAACCTTTCCTCCAGGAAGTACCAACATATACTGTTGTGAGAATTGTTATGCTATGCCGTGCTTCTTGCTTTTGAAAATTGCTTTCAAAATACTTAATTTTCTCGCATTTGAAAAGCTGTCGCTAATCTAACCGCATACCAAAGCCTCAGCAACGCATGGGAAATGTTAATATTCTATGCTTTTAGCCAAAGATGCCTACCAACAGGCGCTAAAGACTTGTGCTGTCCTCAAACTTAGTACTGTATGAACACTGTACTGAACAGCACATTGATAAGGATTAAACAGTTAAGTATGACCTCAAATCAATGTGTTTCTAAGGCAACTCATTCATTAATCCAGTGAAAATCACAGGAACTTCAGTTCATTTGCATGTTTCAACTATCACACTATAGAGGCTAAAAAAGTTCAAAGTCCATTTGTTTTAAACTGCAAAACCCATCAACTCAGGATCAGAATGTCTTCAGCTCACTAACACTGGCACTAAAGAGGGTCACATTTGTCATTTTATCTGTTTATTTTTACAACTCTCAGGTAAAAGAAATGGCAATTAGGAAGAAACACGTAAGACCAGATCACATAGCAAAGCTTTGCTGTTTATTTCTCTGTAGTGTCTCCTTTTAATTCAGTAGTAAATCAAAGTGTTCCAACTGCAGACAAATTAAAACAATCAGCAAATAACAAGGAAACCAAAGTTTCCTATTTCCCTAAGCAAAGAAAAACAATGAACTACCTTTATCATTTTTACTTCATCTATATAATCTCCGAAAATATCTAAAGAGCTGGGGAGAAAAACAATTAACTACCTTTGAGAAGCAAGCTTTTCATTCTCAAAACTAAAATTCAATATTCAAATGTGCCACTAGCTGTGCAGGTAGCACATCTGTAAGCTACAGAAAACTTATCCAAATCTTTATCTTAAGAAAAATCCAATACAATTACTTGCATCATATTTTGCAACACAGTTTTCTAATTTACATCTAAACAAGTTGTGAACTAAATCAGTAATTTTTATTCTTTCAATAGTGGTCAAACAACAAAAGTCATGTTGAAAGACACAATTTAGGCAACTTAATATTATCGGCTGCAAATAAACACAATCAAGCCAGTATATTTCAAAAAAAATTTCCAGTAATTAAGGAAACCCCGTAAGAGATTTAATTAACAGGGTGACACTAAAATATTTAAAATTAAGAGAGACAATAGAAGCTGCTATTTAAATTGCAGAAGGCCTTATGAGAAAAACAAATTATAATAACTATTTTAAAATTGGCTTATCGTATCACTACAGATCGCCAACGAACGAATTCAGCAACAGTCACCCTCTTGAACAATTATAACGGTATCCCCATCAATTTCAAGCACTTCCTCGATACTTTCCGGTGGAATGTTTCTAGACCCTAGGCCGTCCTTTTCGCCTACCAATCGAGGCTTCTTTAGCAAAGGTTCCTGAACCTTATCGTCCTCCTCATCCGTTATAACAACCGTCTCCATAACAACCGTCTCCGGACTGCTACAAAGATCAATCGAACTGTCACTGTCACAGGAGCTGCTTTCGATGCAGTGATAATGTTTCTCAAACGTGTCACGTTCCAGTCGCTGGACCGGAACCGAGCAAGAACGTGTGTGACGAAGCTTCAGGTGTCGCATCAGAGATTGCTTGGAGCTACAACTCATCTTACAAAGCGAACACACAAATGATCGCCTTGGATGACTGATCACCAGATGTCGGTATCTGTAACTGGCCGACACAAACTCGTCATCACAGAAGGAGCATTTGAACGCACCGCAAAATCCATCTGTTGCGTCCGAACTGCCAGAGGTTACGCGACTCATAAAGATCTCGTCCCACAGTGTGTCGAGGCTGGAAAACACGTTTTTGTGAACCTGAAGCATGTGATTTTCAAAGCCAATGGTGCCCTGAAGGCGGGATGAACAGAAGTAGCAGTAAACCTGCCTGAGCATTTCATTTAACGTCAGCTGGTGTCTGCTTTCCATGTGCCGTACGAGGTTAACTATATCGTCCTTGTCACACAGCTTGCAAGAGTTCTTTGGTCCACCAGAGCGGAGCTTGTTCTGTAGACAGGAAAGACTGGGAAATAGATTCTTGTGTGACAGAATCATGTGGCTTTCGAATGCTCGTTGTCCCTCAAGCTGCATACTACAGAGAGAACAGTGCCGACTTTTGTACATGTCAAATAGAGTAACGTCGTGATTCTGTCTGAAGTGTTCTATAAGGTCACTAATTCCAGACCGTTCACAGCGACAACAATAGCCTTTGGAGTCACTTTTACCGATGTTGTGGCAGCTCAGCTGGTGCTTGAAGAGTGCCTCCTTGGTGGAATACCACTTGACAGGAACACACTTTGCACACCTGAATAACTTGGCAGCCCAGTCATTTCCAGTCTTGTGAGCAACACACATGTGTATATCGAGCGCCTGTATGTCTTTGATGAAGCCACTACACAAAGGACATATGACATAGCCGTTTGGCTGGTTGCTCTTCGACGGTCTTGCAAGACTGTTGCATTTCGCCACTACGATTTTTTGAGTTAAAGGAGAAGCCAGCACCTGTGCCAAAGTGGTAGCAGGCGCTGTCCTGATCGTAGGAAGGAGGGAGATCCTCGGTGGAGCATTGACTGATGGGGAACTAGGAACAGCACACGTCAGCGTACTACCATGACCCAGCTGATCGGAGTGGTTTTTCAGCATGAGTTTAGCAACGGTAGTAGAATTAGACGCAGGACATACAGAACTAGGTTGGTTTGTTGAAGAGAGTTTGGAAACTATAATTGACGATGTTTTCAGCGATGGCTGGTCATGAATTTTAGTAAAAGCTGGCTGACATTGCGAAATCACTGATTTCGCAGCAGCCGCAGCCATTTTTGAAGCCCACATGCTGTCGTTGGTAACTGTTTTATTTGACAGAGGCAACACTGAGGTTGCCAACAAACCTGGCACAGCTCTAGACGACTTCAATGGCGGGCCAGTCAACTGAGCCAGACTGGTCGACTGACTAGTCAACTGAGCCAGACTGGTTGACTGGCCAATGGCCTTAGTCATTGTCAGTGTCGACTTTGTCAGTGGAGCCGGGCGTTTGTCGGCATTTATCAACGACAGATGACTGACAGCCGGCTGAATGAGCGACGAAGAGGCGACGTTATCTCCTGGCTTTGACACGACGATAAAAAGGTGACTACCGATACGAAGCAGATTCTGTTGGTGTCCACGTTCACCTACCGACAATGTAGACTTGGAATTAACGGCTTCGTTCTGGCCTAAAATAGCCTTTGCTTTTGGTTGCACGTCAATAACACAATTAACCGGTTTTGGCTTAGGCAATTCAGACCTTTCGATGGGTATATCGCAGTGATTGGAAGCTGGCTTCTGGTTTGACCGCAGTGCAAAGAGCCTTTGACACAATTTTACGTGCTTTTCGTAAACCGCTCTGCCAGTCGTGTCAAAATAACACATTTGGCACAGGTATGTGGGAGGCTTTGGCGGTACCCTGACCTTCCTGCCGTGGTCAAGCTCCATGTGTCTGACGAACTGGCCAGGATAACGAGCGCTGTATTCTTCGCAAAGGCAGCAGTGTTGGAGGCCGCAGCTGTCCCTTCCCGACTCATAATGAAGCTCGAGAACGTTGGTCGACTCTGTCGCGAAACCGCACGAGCACCTTCTCATTTCCAGCTGCAGATGATTTGTCAGCTCCGGATCAACTGCCAGACTCAGAAGCCCATTCAATGCGTTGGAATTCGACTTTTTTCCGTGCGACCGTTTGAGCTTTCGTTTTTGCTGGGCAACACGGTTTTCGTGGACGCGTCGACTGACAAGCTGAAGTCCAACATCACTCAGCAATTTGGCCATAGCTCGAGGGCGCATTTTTCTTTCTACAAGCGTTGGCTTATTAGAACCGTCGATCGCAGGAACGACCGATTTCGTCAGCCAATTGGGCAAAAGACTGCCAGCTTTCAGCAACATATTACTGTTGGACAACACATTTGAACCCACCACTGTTGTACCGGGCAAGGTAGCAGGGCAAACTGAAGAAATACTGTTAATTTTTATATTTGATGGTTGTTTCTTGACTAATTGAATGTACACGGGCAAGTTTTTGCAATCACCGCTTTCTTTAACTGCAGTTTTGCAGGAATTGCTTTTGTTGTCGTCATCATCATCGTTATCCAGACAAATAACAGAGTCATCGGAAAGCGCTTCAACGGCACCATGATCACTGTCGACTTTATTCTCAGTTGCTGATGAGTCACCAGTGTTAGAAGGATCTGCAACAGATAGTCTACCATCGACTCTGTCTGCAATGGACTGTTGACTAATTGTACCAGAATCGAGCGTATGATGCACATTAGACGAATCACTCATGCCACTCTTGGAAACCAATTCTTGCACAAGAGCAGCCCTGGTCAAAATCCCCTCCTCCAAATCTGCAGACGAATCAGAATTAAGAGAAACCTGTTTATCAGAAGCAGCACCCTGTCGGTCATCTTCCGCAATCTTTATCTCTTCATCCTCATTTTTCGCATTTCCTGCAGTGTGCACTTTTCCATCATCATCAGAAGCAATAATTTCAGGACCTAAATTTGCAGGAATATCAGTTTCTACTGTAACCCTATCATCAGAATTTGAGCTCGTGTGCAGTGTACCGCCACTGCCGTTGATGACCTGGTCCCCTGAATCACTGACATGAATTGCTGAGTCATTTAATGCAGGCATTTCAAGATGCTCGTCAGGTTTTGAAATGTCCAGGCACTTTTCTGAATTGTCTCCATCACACATTTCCGTACCGCTGCAACTGTTTTCGGAAGGATCATTATCAATTTCAATTATGCTCGCAGTATCTGAAGAACAAACACCATTAAGGGTTCCACCAGAAGAATGGTCAGAACGTTCGCTAGCAGGTTTCCAGCCAGCAAATTCCATTCTGAAAAAGCTTTTAACCGACGTGATGACCTCTTATAAACAAAGTTGCATTGTCTCACAGGTTTCTACAATAAAAAAAACAATTTCAAATTGATGAAATCATCATCTATACAATTTCTGCATTAATAACCAAACAGAAACACAAGCCATTCATATTATTATTATTATGGCAAATCAACCAAAAATAGCCTGTTGTGACTATGTTCTCAGACATAACACTCTTCCAATCTGTAAACTGCCATGCTCTATTCAAAATCAATAGCACTTTAAACTAATTGCCACCATTCAAGAAACAACTAATTAAACATTATATACCTAGCAGGTCATAAAATGTCTGTGTACAACAAATTTTTCAATAGGTCAGCAGTTTCTATGTAGGGCTTACATCTGACAAGTGAATATTATACAGAATGATTGGACAACAACAAAATAATGCAAATATAATTGACATATTCATGTCTTCTTGGTCTGTATTATAACTTATCACAGTGAACTGATGAACACTAAAACCTAGTGAGTTAATTGCAAATCACGTGACAACACGGTGCGGCAAGAACGTTAAGAATGTCAGATTCAAATAACATTCGTGAACCTAGATAGTCAACCGTGAACGACACTCACTGTCACAAACCAACACATATACTGCATAACTGCGCCATTTAATTGACATTAGAGTATGATGTTGTGTAGCGCAAGGAAGAAACCGAACATTACTATTATCTCAGAGGAAATCTAATGCTTGGCGAAATCCACAGAATTCAAAACAGTGGCGTGATTTTTGTGGGTCTTCCTGAAACCAGATTTCCTCGGAAGTCTTTAAAACGCACAATCAACTAATAAATTTGGGCTACGGTAAGTCGACGATTTTTTATTATTGGTACTACTGGCCGTGCTCACATTCTGGGGATCCTCTAACAGAATATCACATTATTTTGGAAGGACTTTCCCCGCTTTACTCGCGAAACAAGCTGGTTTAAAACAATCAATTAAACCTACTCAATCGGAAGTCGAAACTACAAATCACTGCCCTACATAAACTTTCGATTACTAAAAATGAACTTTAACGGCACTACAAAATCTCTGTATACCTCACTCTCTCACCCCACAGGGCATTCCGCCACATAAACACAAAGCAAATACTACAACATGGCGGAGTGACACGTGACAGGAAGTAAAAATGACGTAGCCGTGACTTTATTCATTTTACATACCACCGGATATGCCGGCGCTCTATACGTGATGCATCAGGAAGCTGAAAGTAGAAGACGTTGGAATGGTGAAGTTTTTAATAGAACTCGCTAGAAATCAAGTAATAATATCAACATAAGTCGCATCATGTCCAATAATAAATACAAATTCCTACTTTAGAGTTACAAAGTAGGCCCTACACAGGCCATAGGGCCTACTTAAATAAAAGATCTTAGATTGACTGATAAACTGACCTGCTGACTGAACGAATTAGAGAGTTTTATAGGTAAAGGGCAACTCTCCGGCGCGAAGAGCAGATGATCTGCATTGACGCGGGATCTATTACATACCACCGATATTCCACTTACTTACTTACTTACCCTTCCAAATGCCGACTCTGTCTTTCCATTCGCTGTGTGGCGCTTGTCGAACGTGCAGAGGGCTGGATGACGTCGTGCGATCATCCGTTCCTACCGACGATTAAGAGATTATTACTTAGAGATAGAAACCACTGATGCCGCGCTCGTGAATAAGCTGGTGCCCTCCGCTTGACTTTCAAGAGGCCATTTAGAAGTCTGGATATTACAATTTGATAGGAGGCGTAGATGTGCGAGCGCATGGCCGTAGCCTAAATTTATTTATTTAGTTTACTACCGAAATTTTATAACGCCCTTCTTCCAACATCTTTTGCTCAGAAGTGCACACACAAGCCTCGACGGCGCAATTGCAGTTGTACTGCAGAGTAATTGTGCACGAAGGACTTGCTCAAGGTCCCTACACAGTGACTCCCAGGACGAGGGTCAAACCCGCTCGCTTAGCGGAGTCAGGGCACACTGAACGTTACGGCATGACCGCTCTAACCGTGCCACACCGTGTAAATGTCGCCAGATGACGACTAATGTTTATGGAGCGCGCTATTATTATAATCTCAAATGACAAGTCGTCTAATATAATATAATATTATCAAAACTTTTTGATGGAGGATGGAAACATTAGTGCGGCAGCTCGCATACTTTGTTCTGGCGACACCCCAGCGCCGATTAATGAAGAGACACTGGAACTTCTATGCCAAAAACATCCTGCCCCGCCGCGTGACCGCCCAGCCATCCTTCGATCGACCTCAAGCGCACCCTTCCAGGCGACAGAGCAGGAGATTCGCACAATGACGCGCTCTTTCCCGATGGGATCGTCCGGCGGCCCTGATGGGCTGCGCCCCCAACACGTGGCGGAACTGATTGGAGATCCAGACGCGGGACCTGGGCTGCTGAGAGCGACGACTGCTCTTATCAATCTACTACTGGCCGGCATCTGCCCTCAAGAGGTACGGCCCATCTTATTCGGAGGTACTCTTTTCGCCCTCCGTAAAAGCTGTGGTGGTCTAAGACCAATAGCCATTGGATACGTGTGGCGTCGACTCGCATCTAAATGCGCCAACGCATACGCCGTCCCACGTGTCACGCCGTACCTAACCCCTAAACAACTGGGGGTTGGCGTTCCCGGAGGCTGCGAGGCGGCAACCCACGCCGCTAGACGATTCCTGACCAGCATGGACACGAATTCAATAATGGTGAAGCTTGACATTTCGAACGCTTTCAATAGCTTGCACCGAGATTTCATGCTCGCATCAGTGGACGAACTCATTCCTGATTTATCCGCATATTGCCATCTTGCCTACGCCGAGGCGACATCTCTGAAATTCGGGAGATTCACGATACAATCGCAAGAAGGTTCGCAACAGGGCGATCCCTTGGGACCTCTCCTTTTCTGCCTACCGCTACAGCCGATCCTTAACCACCTGCTTTCACCATTGGCCTTTGGATACCTCGACGACCTCACCTTGGGCGGAGATCCTAAGGTGGTGGAGGCGGATGTTAACTCGATCGAAGAGGGATGTCTGCAACTAGGCCTCACGCTCAACCGCAAAAAATGCGAACTCATATCTTCTGACGCCCATATCAACGACGTTAGTCAAGGCTTCCTAGGACAGTTCGCCCGAGTCAATGCATCTTCGGCCGTGCTCCTAGGGGCTCCGCTTTCCACGACGGATGCTCTGCTTTCAGCCATCGATACCTGTGTGGCCGACCTCGGAATTGCCCTCGACAGGTTGCAACTAATCGCTAGACAAGACGCTCTACTGATCCTTAGACATTCGATCGGCTCGCCTAAACTCATGCATTTATTGAGATGCACCCCTTGCCACGACCACCCGCGTCTATGGGCTTACGATGATCTACTGCGAGGAGGGATCGAGCGAATCTTCAACATTTCGATGACCGATGACCAATGGGGTCAGGCCACTCTCCCGATCAGGATGGGAGGACTGGGAATTAGGAGGGCGTCCTCGCTGGCACTTCCCGCCTTTTTGGCTTCAGCCGCGGGCACTCTCCAGATCCAGTCCCTCATCTTAGAATCAGCAGCGGTGAAATCGGACTCGGCATGCGACTCGGCGATGTCTACCTGGCTTCAACTTACCGAAGCTTCTGCCCCGACGACGCCAGGCCATAAACAAGCCCACTTTGACAGACCGCTGTTAAACGCGGTTCTGTCTGCACTAGAAGAAAAGCTACAGGATCCCTACGACCAGGCGAGACTAAGGGCCTTGCAGTCACCACACGCCTCGGACTGGCTAAACGCTCTCCCGCTCGTTTCTCGCGATCTCAGACTGGAGGACGATACCGTGAGGGTGGCGGTCGGCCTACGTTTAGGGGTGGCCATCTGTGAGCCGCACACCTGCGCATGCGGCGCCTTCGTCTCTGCCAGAGGCGCACATGGCCTGTCCTGTTCATTGGGTTTTGGCCGTCAAGCAAGACACTGTAATATCAACGACCTTATCCATCGCAGCCTCAACAGAGCCGGTATTCCAGCAGTCAAGGAACCGTCAGGTCTTTCCAGATTAGATGGAAAGAGACCGGACGGGCAGACCCTGATACCGTGGAGTGGGGGGCGGACCTTACTTTGGGACGCAACTGTGGTGGACACAGTGGCCGCTTCCTATATCCCCGAAACAGCTTCCATAGCTGGAGGAGCGGCGGAGATAGCAGCCACAAGGAAACACACAAAATATTCTGAGCTAGAGAAGAAATACACTTTTGTTCCAATCGCTATAGAAACCTTCGGTCCCCTCAATATTGAGGGCCTCGCCTTTCTGTCTGAGACTGGACGCCGACTTTCGACAACTACCGGTGACACCCGAGAGACAAACTTCCTTTTCCAGAACTTGTCGGCATTGATCCAGCGTTTCAATGCGGTGGCTTTTCAGGGCACCATGTCAAGATTACAGTCCACTGACAAGCGGCGACCCAGATAGCATGATAACAGATCCGTTGGCAATGCCAATGATGAATAATAATAATAATAACAATAATAATAATAATAATAGTAATAATAATAATAATAATAATAATAATAATAATAATAATAATAATAATAATATCGGCGGAGATAGCAGCCACAAGGAAACACACAAAATATTCTGAGCTGGAGAAGAAATACACTTTTGTTCCAATCGCTATAGAAACCTTCGGTCCCCTCAATAGTGAGGGTCTCGCCTTTTTGTCTGAGACTGGACGCCGACTTTCGACAACTACCGGTGACACCCGTGAGACAAACTTCCTCTTCCAGAACTTGTCGGCATTGATCCAACGTTTCAATGCGGTTGGCTTTTCAGGGCACTATGTGAAGACTACAATACCTGAGAAGCGGCGACCACCGTGGAGCAAATGTTCCATCCAAGAAATAGAGGGGGAAGATCTCATTGAGAAATTGGGGGAGGGGAGTTAACTTAATTTGTTTTTATTCCATTAAAAATCTTTTATTAATTGTAGTGTAGCCATTCTGCTCTATATAACGATTCTAAATGTGCAACAATAACTTGGTAACAATATTAGTCCGTCTGTCAGTCAAAATTTGGGGGGGAGGAGTTGTTCCAATGACTTAGGGGATGAATGGATGGATGGACGGATGGATGGATGGATGAATGGATGAATGAATGAATTGTATTCAATGTATTGCATTACATTGCATTGGGTATCAATGTTAGAGTTTGCGAGAGTTGACCACTGTGTCATAATGCATTGTATTGCATTGTATCGAGGGATAGCGTAGGCCTATAAACGTCAAATTAGTTGACTGATTAATGGGTCGTGTGTAGTGTACGTAAGTCGGTTTGGCGGATGGATATGACGGCGTAAAGCGGCTCTTAAACGGAAAATTGCATATAATGGAATTATGCGCCAATCGCTCTATATTCGGTCAACACGTATTGGCTGCAATCTCTCTAAGCTGAAATATCGGCAGTCATTTGATGGACGGGGGAAATAAAATGGGTGTGGGATGAAACGATGGGGTGCTTGTCCTGTGGGGTGGATTACACTGCGTGGATTGTATGAGTGGGTGAAGTGCGTTGGGTATGCGGTCGATTGGGTTGGGGTGATGGAAGCGCTACTGGCACGCATTATTTATAGGTCGCGAGAGTTTAGTTAAAGAGTAGGTTGGGAGGTGGGGTTGGGTGTATGTATAAAGTGGAAGAGCGGGTGGGTGGGGAAGTTCGCAGATGGAATTAGATGGACTCTGGTGCTGTACGTGAGTGTGTAGATTGGCACCTCGCTCTGGAACACGCTTCCATTGGCGTTGCGCTTGTGACCAAGGTACACGTAGGTAGGTAGTTGCAGTTTAACGACACTGTGTGATAACATAGACCATTAACGTCACCCTCCTCCTTTATCCAGGCTTGGGACTGGCACTGGGTCCGCTCGTACTGTTTTCCCCAGTCGTGCCGGGGTCGGGAAGTAGCCTTGAAGTAGCGCTATATAAATCTTAGAAATGAATGACTGAATGAATGAATAGGGGAAGTGGAATGGGTTTAGTGGGAAGGGCGAGTGATGGTGATGGGGATGGAGGTGAATCTCAGCCCCTATTTTACAACAGCCCCAAGATCTCGAAGACATGTCCGACTCTCATTAAGCCTATCCGGATTTGGATAACCGTACAGGACATCTTGAGCGTCGCCGGCGCCCTTTTACACAGCCATTCATCCTCATCAAACACACCTGTCTCCAGCTGCTGCTGCTTTTGAACATTCGGCGGCGACAACTACCTGAGGTGCTCATTAACCCTTACCACTCCTGAGACCGTTCACAGCGGCCAATTTTAATGCGTTTGATTAACTTTGATATAATAATTGGAGGGGTAAGGGTTAATTTCCCTAAGGCTAAAGTCAGGCATGCGAACATTTCTTTGAAGCCCAAAATCAGCGCATGCGAACATTCAAGCACAAAATTATCATTGCATGCGAGCAAAGCGACCTGAACCATTCACAGCGGAGCGATCTGCTGTCCAATCACGACATCTTGGCTGCATGTGCTGTTTGGTAGATTTTGCCACTAACACGAAACGTCATTGAATGCAAATCTATTGTGAAGAACAGACCCGAACCGGACGTTTAGTTTTTGACATTCAATTCTTATTAAAGCATTGCAGAGCGCAAACAATAATCGTAATATTATTAGATTTCCTGCGCAGAAGCCACCTTTGAAAACCATATAAAACGGCAAAATGTTTGCATCCTTTCTAAGACACGCTGTTGTTAAAGACCACGGTCGCATTGACCAATCTCATGAAACTGGAAACATTTGATACACAGCGTTATTTGAAACCTGATACCGCTAACGATCAGCCAAGATTCGGTGAAACTTCTGAAGATCACGTGATGAGGAGTTTAGTCTTTGAACGCGGTGGTTACTCAGGCGTAACGAAGAAGCGACCGTTGTCACGCCTTTGGATCTGTCTGTTTCTGGCAAGTTTCTTCGAAGGTCAGCATTTCAACAATTGAACTCATCGTCATTACCATGTTTCATCTCAACAACCACTATTGTACACATGTGATCGTCGTCATCATCGTCAACTTGATTATCTTCAATCATCACCATTGTCATCAGTCATTACCACAAGCGTCGTCAATGTCGTCATCATCGTTTTCATCGTCATCTTCAGTTCCATCCAAAGGCCTCATGTTCATCTATCCAGTGGCGTCGCTAGGATTAGAGTCCAGGGGAGGCAGATTGGATATGATGGGGTAGACGAGGGGCTACAGCACCTCCTCCTTAACGCCAAGATTTCTTTGTAAATAACAATGTAACAATAATCATATGTTGGTGACCATGCCATCGTAATCATACAAAGTGGTACTGTTCAAAGCGGGAAGTCACCGGATAAATCATGCAAACCGGTAGGCCTACATTTATAGTAGGCCTACATTTATAGTAGCTACTGCAGGTTTATGCAACGAATATCAAGCAGGAAACTCCTGCCACCTCATAATGATTATAGTAAGCTGTAAGCAGTCTCCACGGTAACGCTGTCAACACCGGGTGGCTCAGGTTATTCAATAAATTCAATAAAAATATTTATACATAAAAGTCATAAACCCAGGGGAAGCACGTAATGGATCATAGATTCGTTTTGTGCACTTAAGTTGGACTTAAGAGTAAGCAGTCTGCGCTTGGATAAAAGTTGAGCGATTGAATCTCTTTGACAGTCCGCTTGCTGGTGTGGAAAGATATCGATATTTCGCTCTCCACGAGTATTTAAATCGAACTGCGAATTAATCGAGGAATTATATTAGTCTTCGGTCATTAACTTGAGTTTAGGCAATGCAGTTTTGTACAATGCCTTCCTACATTGTATTGGTGAGTTGACGAATTCCTGACATCAGTAACTTGAACGACGAGAGAAGGAACGGATGATGCGAACTTCCTAACACTGCATCGAGTAAAGGAAATACTTAAAACCGCAACCAGTTGCTACGGACATGCATACATTCAATAGGCCTGGCCTATTGCCAGTTATGATTATTTTATGAGTGTACATTACTCTAACTAGCCTACTTTGAGGATGTCTAATTGCTGTGTAATTGCTTGATATGTTTTTTTGAGAGTGCACATTGTTTTGAACGTTCATAGTATGATGTGCCCGCAGTGCGTTTGCAAGCGGTTCAATAAAGCACATACTTACTTACTTACTTACTTTATCTGCGAATACAGAGTTGATGCATCATCATCGGGTAGATTTAGATAACTGATAACATCTCTTAAATCTAAGCAGCAAACGCCACTCGTAGGTAATGGGTTTCATATCTGTTGTAAATTGAATCTGTCAAGATTGTAAAATAGTTGAGGAGCTTTTCTGCAGGACGTGCCTTGTGTTCAATACAATTGTTATCGTTACTTGATGCCTTCATAATGTAATGCTCTTCTCAGTAAGATTCGGCAACTATTAGAAATAGGGCTACATCATGTAGGCCTAATTGGTCATCTGTGAATAATTTGTAAGATTTAATACGAGTTCTCTTCTAACGCCATTACTTCGACCTTCCGATGTTCTTCCTTTTCTTCTCAAATTTATTTTTCTGTCTGCCATTCAACCCGTCCATCTATAATTCAGGCAAACATACAGGAAGAAGAGGAGACAGGCACAAAGGCAGGCATACAAAAAGGCAGATAGACAGACAGACCAATAGACAGAAAGAAGAGCAGCCATAGAAGCAGGCGAAGATGAGCGATGAGCAGACAGGTTAAATACAACGAACAACCGATGATAGCGTTCATTCTTCTCTTCCACCTTTCTCCTCCTCCTTCTCCTCTTCCTCTTATCCACCCACTCTTGCTCCTCTCTCTATCTCCGTTAATCTTCCCATTTTTGAATCTTGCTCTTCCTCTCTTTCCCTCAACAACTATTTTTCCCCTTCCTGCCTTTTATAGTACCTCTTCCCACTCATCTTCCTCGTCTTTATCTTCTCTGCATCCTTCTTCCTGTGCCTTACCCTTCCTCATCCTTTCCTCTTCCTCTCTGTCTCCACCTCCTCATCTTCCTCTTTCTCCTTCTTACCATCCCTGCCTCGCCCGAGTCACTCAGTCCAAACGCATTACTTCATCCATTCGTTTTCCGGTTTCATTCCAGTTTGTCTCCCATTAACTTCACAGTCTCTAATTCCTCTTCTTCATCATTATCTGCTTCACCTGTCGTCTCCATTCTTCATCTTACGTTTCTGTCCGGAGTGTTTCCCTTTCCAGGCCACTTCGTTCCCTGCAATGTGTCTCTAAGCTCTTTCCGTCGTTTGTCGTCCTCTCTCGACAGAAGGTTTACGACCCATATATACGGAGGAGAATCCAACTCTTTTTAGGTCTTTGTCGTGACTCTAATGGTGAAATTTCGTCCTACCAAATATTTCTCTGCGGGTCTTATTGTCTCCGAGTAGATGTCTCTTCTTCTTCTTCTTCTTCCTCCTCCTCTTCCACCTTTTCTCCTTCCTCTTCCTCTCCTCTTCCTCTTCCTCGGCCTTTCCTCTCCCTCTTTTTCTCTTCTTCTTCTCCTCTTCTTCTCCTCTTCCTCTACCTCTTCCGCTCCCTCTCCCTCTTCCTCTTTCTCTATCTCTTCCTCTTCCCCTGCCTCTGTTGAGGCAGGGGAAGAGGAAAGAAGAGGAAAACCGTAGAGGTAGAGGTAGACCTCTACCTCTACGGCTTTCCTCTTCTTTTTCTTCCTCCTCCTCCTCTTCTTCCTCTTCTTCTTCTTCTTCCTCCTCCTCTTCTTCCTCTACTTCCCAACACATGCATACTTATGCAATACACATATATACATGCGTGCGCATATAGAATGCCATGTATGCCTAACTATTGGCACATACATACACACATACACACATACACACATACACACATACACACATACACACATACACACATACACACATACACACATACACATATACACACATACACACATACATACATACACACATACACACAAACACGTATACATACATACACACATACACACATACATACATACACACATACACACATACACACATACAAACATACATACATACACACATACATACATACACACATACACACAAACACGTATACATACACACACACATACATTTTACAAACGTATTATAATATTTTGTATTATGAGGCACATATTAACGTACGTTTTATTGTCGAGATCATTTTCTTTATTATACCTTCTCAGGAGGTATGCAAGTACAGCTCCACGGGAAAGTACAAAAGTATAAGGGTTTCTTTCAGCCAAGCAGCTACCCATACGTACATGCGTACGAGACTGCAATATCACATCACATGAAATTTGATAGTTATCACATGATAGTTATCACAGAACTATCACATGAAATGTGATAGTTTTTGTGGCGTCATTTATCTTGGATATAATATAAGTCATTCCAAAACGTCCAATGCATATAAATTCTCCATGCATACTCATCGTGTGCACAGACCTATAAAACGCAACCGTTTGGCCTTTGCAGGTCGCGCGATGCTCGAATAGATCACAATTTGAACGATGACAGGAATTTACCAAAAAATATGAACGATTGAACGATTTTGTCTCCATCAATCGTTATGGCCCTGACTACCCATCGCCTGGCTTTGGACTTGGTTTTGGCTTGGCTTTGGGCTTGGCTCTGGGCTTGGCGTTGGGCTTGGCTTGGGGCTTGGCTTTGGGCTTGGCTTTGGGCTTGACTTTGAGCTTAACTTTGGGCTTGACTTTGACTTGGCTTTGGGTGTTGCCAGGTATTGAGGGTTCAGTGACTGAGGGTTAAAGAATCCGTCACGTTTCCATCATCGTTCATCTGAGCAATTGTCCTTCTACCATAGTGAACGAGAATAGGCTGACTCAGCAAATCATCTGACTGAGTCGTTTTTCTCTTCTCTGTCAAGAGGCTGTTGTCAAAGAGGAGAGTAATATCGAAGTAGGGTCGCCGACAGAAATGTTTTGCTCCTAGGAAGAGCAGTCACATAACTTCGGGTTTCTGAGTAGGGTAGTTACAGGTCTGTTTATAATTGTCTTTAGGCTTCAGGAGAAACTCGAATGCGGGCTGGCCCGAACCCCTAGAAAGTAGACGGGCCCTGTGCATATGCCTCTTCCCCTCTCAGCGTGCCTTCGCCGAAGACAAGACTACTGCCATGAAGATACTGTCATAAAAAAATAATAAAGGAACTTATCCAAGAAAAGACTATTGTCAAGGGAGAGACTGTTGTCAAAATTATAAGAGCATATAGATGGAATAGTTTTTCTACTCCCTCTAGAAATTTCCTTTCCTCGATACCATGCATTACAGTTCCATGTGATCTTCACACTATCGATGCAGCTTGGTTACCATAAACTCCGACCGTAGCTAGATAGAGACCTACACATACAATCACACATACATGGTACATGCACACGTGACATGCGTTCAACAGCGCTCTAGTGAGTTACTTAAAAGGCTCCATGATGAGTGTTGGCTGCATGAGTACATACATTTAATCATGATCTCCCAAATCTATCAACAGCATTATTCATCCGCAGACAAACAGACTGCACCGGTGGCTACATCGGCAGGCAACAGTCTTCCTGTAGTCGCGGTCAGTTATAGGAGAGATCACCATCACTGACCTTATTATGACCATCGGAGACTTCGCGTGTATTCCGCGCTGGGCTGTAAGTTACTACGCGGCACTTGTCAGTGCAAAACTAACATTATCAAATGATACGGGACATGGTAAGGTCAGACCATAGCTCTTATCTATTATGCAAGCACGACCTTTGCTGTCAGAACCACTCGTTGTCCCTCTTCTTTCTACGAATAGCCAAACAGAAGGCAAATGCGATCAAAGGCAGTGGTTATACATCGCCGCTAAACAGTCAACTGGACGTCGGTGAAGCACTATTATTGAAAGACCGATTGAAGACCTGATTGAAGAACTGATTTATACCTAGAGGATTATCAATGGAAGGGCCAAGTCAACAAAGTGGCAGAGGCGATTTGAATTGACAACGAGGAATAGATTACATGTAGGCGTAGATTATAATTATTGAAGAAACCCAAAAGTGCACTAGAGCAGAAATTCGTCAGTGTAAAAGTTGTGGATTTGTTAAATGTTTTTGGTCTGAGCAGGTGGACAGCACATTAATTAAAATTTGAAAGCAACTTATGTAAAAGGAACTGACTGATGGAGTACTACTACTCCACCTCCACCATGACTACCACTGCTTCCACCACCACTTCCACTACTTCCACTATCACTTCCACTATAACCGCCACTTCCACTACTACTTCTTCCACTACTACTGATTATTCCGTCGTTTTAATCGTTGTCTACATTTTATCTTCTCAGTTACAGAACAGGGTCCGAGTGAGAAGCGATTGCTACGCCATCTGTTCGATGAATTGTCCTACAATAAACTCGAAAGACCCGTCGTTAATGAATCGCTTCCTCTCGCCGTTCGATTCGGTCTCGTTCTCCAACAAATCATCGACGTCGTTAAGTATACATGTAGCCTACATCTGTAACAGTACCTGTCAAATAATTGCCAAGTATATTCATGCACTGGTACTTTTTAAGTGTACGTGTGTACTAGCACTTGTTAAAATAGAAGATGCCGAAGGGCAGCAATTTCGGATTGTTAAAAGGAAATAATTCCATGCGTAATATGAGAGATTTCCTGTCAAATTTCGCGGTAGCTATTATCTGCGTCTCTAATATAGATGACAAAAGCTATTCCCAGAATAATTATTACTGAGAAAATAAACTCACAGTTCAATTTATATACTGCTATGGACGCCTCGCTAACTGACTGCAATAATTAATTGCATTTAATAATCTTAATAAATGGATGCGACGTGCTATCCAGAATGGTCAATTAAACGAATATAATTTACATCTTACAGTACATTAAATTACATCAGACGATGTGTGTATGACGTTCCTTTGTTTTTTTCTGCACAGGACGAGAAGAACCAAATCATTCACACTAACCTTTGGCTGAACATGGTAACATTTACAACCGCATCTAACGACGCTATATAAATTGAACGCGAAGAGCTACTACTCCACCTCCACCATGACTACCACTGCTTCCACCACCACTTCCACTACTTCCACTATCACTTCCACTATAACCGCCACTTCCACTACTACTTCTTCCACTACTTCTTCCACTACTACTTCCACTGATTGATGTTTGAAAGGACCCACCTGGACCCACTATATAGTTGTTGAAGATGGCCTTCCCTGCAGACGATATTGACCTCTTGAACACCGATGACCACTGGTCATATTTGCCCAGCTGCATCGAATGTCCAGATTCTATCGGAAGCGGATCGATTGATGGACTGTATCGATTGATGGTCAGTCTCTGAGACCCTTTGAGCGCTGCTTCGTCTGGTTCTTGACTCAGCAACCGAGCACCTGCCACTATATATATACACATACATATATACATATATATATATATATATGAATGGTTGCCGTTGATTATATCTGATGAGATAAGAAAAGATGGCGACGACGGACAGTTAGAGATTAAGTGACGTTCTATGTCTCACTCTCCAACGCTATTGCGCGCGCGCGCACACACACACACACACACATATATATACATATATATATATATGTACATAATATGGGTATTGCGAATATAACTATATATTATATAATACCCTCTGATTTGAGTATGTGCATATGTATATCGGCATATCTAGGTATGTATATATAATGTATATATATATAATGTATATATATATAATGTATATATATATAATGTATATATATAATGTATATATATAATGTATATATATAGTGTATATATATACTGGACCCTATCTAATAATAATAATAATAATAATAATAATAATAATAATAATAATAATAATAATAATAATAATAATAAGAGTTAACTTGAGCTTTGTTTGGCTCAATCAAAGGCAATACCAGTGAATTGATGTATTTCTGACTTTTACCCAATTATGATTCAGAAGTGACTTCTGTGTCTACGATTGGCTTTACGGAGAACTGAGTAAGTCGACGAAACCATTTCCATCTGACGACCTTTATCTTCAATGTCACTTGAAGCGATGGAGCTTCTCCCATTTCTGCATTTCTTTGCCTACCCTGTCATATAGCTGCATTGGTAGGAGCGCCCGTCCCCTCGGTACATGCGGACATTAAGACTGCCAGCGGTTCGTCTGTGGTCAGCAGATAGAATGAGAACAGGAATAGGTCACTGAGAGCACTCGATGGCCTCTCAGAAGAGGCGCAACATAAATGATAGATTGCTTTTGGTGCGCAAAAATATATAATTCCAAAACAAGCAAGAGCAATCAGACAATAAACGACAACACTTGAATGAAACGCCATTAGCAATGCTACAACAAGAAACATAAATCTGACAACAGGACAACGGCGATTCGACAACGAGACAACGGAGGATGGTCTCTACCGGAAGGAGTCTGCTCTCTCTCTCTGTCTGTCTGTCTGTCTCTGTCTTTGTCTCTGTCGCTGTCTCTGTCTCTCTGTCTCTGTCTCTGTCTCTGTCTCTGTCTCTGTCTCTGTCTCTGTCTCTCTCTGTCTCTCTCTCTCTCTCTCTCTCGTCTAGACGTAATTTCCTGTCTTGGAAGATGGATGGAGAGGAAGAATGATGATGAGGATGAGTGTAGGTTCCAATTGATGAGTCAGGACACGGACTGCAAAGAATAGGGAGTGGGAGAAGGACAGATACAAAGGGAGACACGGAGAGAAAGAGAGAGAGAGAGAGAGAGAGAGGCGCTTACTAGTCTAATCAGGGGGCTTATGTAGCGCCTTCGCCGCAATGTATGTGTATATGTAAATGTAATGTAATGTACATCCCCGAATTTCTCAATGCTGTACAGAAGTCGAGTCAGAGAGACCAGCTTATACTCTGGCGCTTTCGTATTCATGTATATATAATTATGCATATGAATATTATGCTTATATGTATGTGTGCCTCCGAGGGGCGCTATATAAATGCTAAAATGAATGAATGAATGAATGAATGATTATACATATATGTATGCATGACATTGCATGTGTGTACGTAATTTAAATGAATGGCATGCATGATTGCATGTATGTATGTATGCATTTATGTCAGTATTATGTACACTGTATATATGTATGCATGCAAATACACATGTATATATATATGTGTATGCATCGATGTATGTCTATACCATATGTATGCATTTACTTATTGTATATGGCCATTCATATAGCGCCTTTAAAGGAGCTCACGAAGGCGTTGATGTAATACACGATGGTCCCAATTCCAATCAAAACCTGTCGTTGATTGAGCTGTAAATCAATCGTTCCTGCGACTTTTGACTCATTCATTCAGAGTATTTATATAGCGCGATACAATTTACGATCTGCCTTCTCAGTCGGTGTATGAAGAATCCTGGACTCGTCGTTGGCTAGTATGAAATAAGTCCGTCTCTGATATGGCGGTCGTAAATTCTATTGCTTATCAATTCGTGTAAAGCAGTTCGCTTAAGCGATGGACCTTCAAGTTCCATTGAGCAGCTATCTATCGCTGCACGTCCTTCGTGCCATCTCCCACAAGAGTGTAAACGCACTAAGTGCGACAGGTACTCGAATCACATGAATTCGTGGCCGGTTATAAGTCACCAGTTAAAGCAGCGTCGGTGCGCTTAGCAGAGTACTGAGATTGTATTAACGCATTCGTATCATAATTGAATCGAAACAGTTTACTGGACCCAAAAGAAAACGTTAAAAGAAAGCACTATGGAAATAGATAACTATGAAAAGAAGTCGATTGAACGGAATTTGAAGCTCCTAAAGGACCTAACTTATACTAGGTGCTCTTACAACCTCCGACCCAGGGCTCACCCCTTTCAAGTCTCTACTAAACACAAAAGATATTTTGTAGCTTTTATGCTCAGAGTTTTATTTATGTAATAGCCAAAGTAGGCCAAAATCCTTTACTTTACTTTTGAATTTCAACTCTGCCATCGGGATTGGAATCCCTCTGCGTCATAACAGTCAACGTGAAAATTCATTAGACCGTTGTAAGAAAAGCGTTACATGGTTGACTGGATAAGTGTATATATGTTATCGCGGCTGAGATCCATTAAATTCCGAAACAATAAACCTCTGAGCGATAATTATCAAATCAGACGTCTTGCTAAATGAGTGAAATTCTTAGCTTTTACTGTTATTTTCTTTACTCTGCCATCGTTTAGATTTTTTGCCTACAGGTAGGTAACTTAAGTAGCTTTTTATTACTGCAAGACAAATGCTCACAGTTGACATAAAGGCAGTTTATGTTACATTTTAGTCTACTGTTTTTGACTGATTCTCGCCAAATACATTAGAGAAAAATCAATTGTTTTGCACCACTTTGAATTTTAAGTTTGTAGAAGATCTTGTTTCGCAATTTGGATCTTATGATTTTCGTTAATTATTATTATTATTGTTATTATTATTATTATTATTATTATTATTATTAATCAGCACTTCTATTGCGCCAGTGTATAATGCCAAGAGCGTCTATCAAAGGCGCATCAAAGCCACACCGCGATTCGGTCATTTCCAGTAGGTCAGTCCGGCAAGATAGAGAGACAGCCTACGGGGGGGGGTATGCCAAGTGTTTTGAGTCGAGATCAAAACAAAGAAAGCGACGGGAAGAGAGTTCCAGAACCTGGATCCAGCAACCGAGAAAGTTCCACAACCAAGAGCGGTCTTAGTCCGCAGAACATCTAAAAAAGGCAGTTAGATGACCGCGTTGGGTAGTTACTAGTCTTTGGAACCAGCTTTGACTTCAAATAGGCCTGCCCTACTGTGATTGACCACAGTGCAGTGTTTTGTAGACAATAAGAACCTGTTTGAAAGAGATCCTCTGTCAAACAAGAAGCCAGCGTAATGTTCTAAGTACCGGAGTTATATGCTAATATTTGTAAGTGTGAGCTATAACTCTGACCAAGGAATTCTGAACCCTCTGGAGTTTCTGTAAGTTTGAATTTGTAATACCAGTTTCCGAATCTTACGGCGCACAATGCGATATCTTCGCCCGCCGATTCTGTCTGACTGTGTTCTATGCGCCACATAAATCTACGTCACGTGATCGTTGTCCTTTGTCGTCGGTTTGACACAGCACCCGATGTTGAATTCCAATCGACGGACTCAGCTTCCGCGCATGCGTCATTTTACGAAGACATTTCCAGACAACCTCAACCCGATCTATCATCCAACCAATTGCCCACGTGACACGTACACTCGCTCCCTCTTTTCCCTTTGCACCATGTGCATGAATTGAGAAGCCCCCCCCCTGGGGAAACTCGTGATATGGCCGTTTAGTCAAGTGTTTGCATATGGAGCCAGATGCGTGGGTTCGATTTCTGCTGTAGGCTAAGAAGATGGAAAGAGCTGTTTCCTTAGGTACTATGTAAGCGTGATAGAAGCCGGCCAGGCTCATGAAGCGAGGGAGGGAGTGTTAAATGAACGTCTCCCATTGGGATATTATGGAACTGAACGCCTCTCTTAGCACCGATGAGTAAATTTCATGAATTGGAGCTACATGAATGAATATGGGCGCTATACGATGTTTTGAAGAGATTCAAAGTCTGACAAAACGATTTAGATCCAATTTTGTGTAGAAATTTCAGTTTATTATTTTATTGTCTTATTATATAAGATAATCACATAAACATCAAATAATTAACATAAAACTATCATATAATTATTACATATTTATTATATATATTATTATCTGATTATTCTATAACTATTATATAATTATCAAACGATTATTTTATGATCATTTATATTATTATTATTATTATTATTATTATTATTATTATTATTATTATTATTATTATTATTATTGTTATTATTGTTATTATTGTTATTATTGTTATTATTACTAGGGCTTATATTATAATTAATGATTATTGTCTTCGTTACAGTCTGATTGCAATAGAACTGTTTTCCCCTTCAATTGTCTTGTAGGAGTGGAGAGACCACAGCCTGTCCTGGAACGAGTCGGAATACGGTGGAGTGAAGAAGATTCGAGTTCCGCCGACGATCATATGGAAGCCGGACATCCTCATGTACAACAGGTGGGTCGACTCCTTCTCTCTAGGACACGGTGCCTGACTGGACGAGCGGTCGTCGTGGAAACGGACTAATGAACAAAGTTCAAAGAACTATTGAACGAACGAACGAATGAACGAACGAACGAATGACCGAACAAATGAATGACCGAATGAACTAAGGAATGAGCGAACCCAATGAACAATTCCTTCTGGTTCCTTTTGTTCTTTTCAGCGCTGATGAGGATATAGACAGTACCTTCCCAGCGAACGTCGTCGTATCGTCGACTGGTGACTGTCTGTGGGTTCCTCCTGGAATGTTCCTCAGCACTTGTAAGATCGATATCAGTTGGTTCCCCTTCGACGAACAACACTGTCGGATGAAGTTCGGTTCTTGGACCTACGACAGTTCAGGTATCGACCTTCAGCTGAACAGAGAAACAGGAGACACGTCCAGCTTCATTGCCAACGGAGAATGGGAACTCATCGGTACACCAATCATTGCTTTGATCTCTCATTGTTCCGTTGCTTAAGTTGTTTCATTGCTTTGATTGTTATATCGTTTTAACTCGTTGATTGTTTCATTGTTCTATTGTTTTACTGATCAATTGCTTTGATTGTTTTAGCGTTCTGTTACTCTGATTGTTTCATTGTCCTAATGATTTTTTTAAACATTTTTACTGCTTTTTTTGTTTTATTGTTCTATTTTATTGCTTTGTTGTTAGCCAATTATTTGTGCGTGATACCATATTTGGAGGATACACAACGCAAAATACAAGGGTAGATACAACGCAAGAAATCAGATCCTTGCCTGTTTATTCAGTTTATAGAGCGCCCGCAGAATTGACTCAATATGGCGTGCATACAATACAGTGTAATTTCCAATCCCTGTCTCTGAATTCATCCGCACGCATTCTCCATCACGTGCACTGGCTTCCCTTCCGCTTAGGTTGAAGCGCATTTCCGGTTGAATATCCGTTTCCTCTTTTCATCGTCATCCTTAGGACGCCATCATCCCCAACCGACGCTGATGTTGATTACCGGTGGATAGGTGTCGCCACTAGCGCAGGCGTTTAAGCCGCCGGAAGTCACGCTTCCTTGGTTCAAATGAGAGTGGGTAACTTTACTCTCTCACTTGTATTCCACTCCCTTTATTGTAAGACAAAGTCTATGATTATTGCACAGAATGTGTGAAGCACATTTCCGGTGCAAACATGCGAACCAAATGCATGATGCCTCCGCAAACATGCATGCTCCAAGGATAAAACAGGACAGCATGCATACTCTATCTCAGCACGCATAACTTCCATTAAGCAAGCATGCATACTCTGTCTCAGCACGCATAACTTCCATTAAGCAGGCATGCATACTCTATCTCAGCACGCATAACTTCCATTAAGCAAGCATGCATACTCTGTCTCAGCACGCATAACTTCCATTAAGCAAGCATGCATACTCTATCTCAGCACGCATAACTTCCATTAAGCAGGCATGCATACTCTGTCTCAGCATGCATAACTTCCATTAAGCAAGCATGCATACTCTGTCTCAGCACGCATAACTTCCATTAAGCAAGCATGCATACTCTATCTCAGCACGCATAACTTCCATTAAGCAAGCATGCATACTCTGTCTCAGCACGCATAACTTCCATTAAGCAAGCATGCATACTCTGTCTCAGCACGCATAACTTCCATTAAGCAAGCATGCATACTCTATTTCGGCACGCATGGCTCCCATTAAGCAAGCATGCATACTCTATCTCAGCACGCATAACTTCCATTAAGCAAGCATGCATACTCTGTCTCAGCACGCATAACTTCCATTAAGCAAGCATGCATACTCTATCTCAGCACGCATAACTTCCATTAAGCAAGCATGCATACTCTGTCTCAGCACGCATAACTTCCATTAAGCAAGCATGCATACTCTATTTCGGCACGCATGGCTCCCATTAAGCAAGCATGCATACTCTATCTCAGCACGCATAACTTCCATTAAGCAAGCATGCATACTCTGTCTCAGCACGCATAACTTCCATTAAGCAAGCATTCATACTCTGTCTCAGCACGCATAACTTCCATTAAGCAAGCATGCATACTCTATTTCAGCACGCATAGCTTCCATTCTCAACACGCATTGATCCAGAAAACCAGCATGCATAGCCTACTCTGTCTCAGCACGCATTAACTTCCATTAAGCAAGCATGCATACTCTATTTCAGCACGCATAACTTCCATTAAGCAAGCATGCATACTCTATCTCAGCACGCATAGCTCCCATTCTCAACACGCATTGATCCAGTAAACCAGCATGCATAGCCTACTCTGTCTCAGCACGCATAACTTCCATTAAGCAAGCATTCATACTCTGTCTCAGCACGCATAACTTCCATTAAGCAAGCATGCATACTCTATCTCAGCACGCATAACTTCCATTAAGCAAGCATGCATACTCTGTCTCAGCACGCATAGCTCCCATTCTCAACACGCATTGATCCAGTAAACCAGCCTGCATAGCCTACTCTGTCTCAGCACGCATAACTTCCATTAAGCAAGCATTCATACTCTGTCTCAGCACGCATAACTTCCACTAAGCAAGCATGCATACTCTGTCTCAGCACGCATAACTTCCATTAAGCAAGCATGCATACTCTATTTCGGCACGCATAGCTCCCATTAAGCAAGCATGCATACTCTATCTCAGCACGCATAACTTCCATTAAGCAAGCATGCATACTCTGTCTCAGCACGCATAACTTCCATTAAGCAAGCATGCATACTCTATTTCGGTACGCATAGCTCCCATTCTCAACACGCATTGATCCAGTAAACCAGCCTGCATAGCCTACTCTGTCTCAGCACGCATAACTTCCATTAAGCAAGCATTCATACTCTGTCTCAGCACGCATAACTTCCATTAAGCAAGCATGCATACTCTGTCTCAGCACATAACTTCCATTAAGCAAGCATGCATACTCTATCTCAGCACGCATAGCTCCCATTGTCAACACGCATTGATCCAGTAAACCAGCATGCATGCCTACTCTGTCTCAGCACGCATAACTTCCATTAAGCAAGCATGCATACTCTATCTCAGCACGCATAGCTCCCATTCTCAACACGCATTGATCCAGTAAACCAGCATGCATAGCCTACTCTGTCTCAGCACGCATAGCTCCCATTCTCAACACGCATTGATCCAGTAAACCAGCATGCATAGCCTACTCTGTCTCAGCACGCATAGCTCCCATTCTCAACACGCATTGATCCCGTAAACCAGCATGCGTAGCCTACTCTATCTCAGCACGCATAGCTCCCATTCTCAACACGCATTGATCCAGTAAACCAGCATGCATAGCCTACTCTGTCTCAGCACGCATAGCTCCCATTCTCAACACGCATTGATCCCGTAAACCAGCATGCATAGCCTACTCTATCTCAGCACGCATAGCTCCCATTCTCAACACGCATTGATCCAGTAAACCAGCATGCATAGCCTACTCTGTCTTAGCACGCATAACGCATAGCTGTTCTACAGCGGGTTTCGCTCAATGTGTCCTAATCATGTTCCTTGAAAAATCCTTTAAAATGTGTAATTAACGAAATTGAGAAAACTTTAGAGACAATTCTTAATATTTTACATCTATCGTTTCGATACGAAATAGGCGATTGATGGCATACATGCGGTGATCGTAGACGATACACGATGGTCAAAAGTATTAAATACCCTACAAAAACTGTTTCGTCGATACACGACACACAAGTTTTGGCATGATGGGCAGATACTCAAAGTAGGAAACGGGGAAATGTGACTTCTGGCGGCTAAGATTAGACCACGTGATCGGTTTCTGGCAGGGTTGTAACAAGCGGGGGGCAGAGGGGCACCGGCCCCCAGTTTCAAAACTTGGGGGGCAAGCCCCCCAGTTCTAGTGCTCAGTGTCCCCCCATGTTCTCCCCAAATCGGTTCTTTTTATGTTTCTCCAAAGGCAGTTTAAGTTAACTATTGTTAAAATAATTCGTGCCCCCAATCTTCAAATTTCTGGGCGGCAAAATTCAAAAAGTGGGGGCAAAAAATTGCGCAATATTTTGCAAGTTATGCCCCCCCACTTTTCGAAACCTTGTTATACCTCTAATTTCTGGTAATAAGTGCGCTATAAGAATGCTCTTTCGATACACAGCAGACGCACAATAATATTTGATCGATGCTACTCCACTTTAAACAGATCGATTACATCGGGTTGGATACTTCGATAGTTTTCAGGAAATATTTGTGCTGTAATAATCGTCGTTTTATTTCTTGCGTCTAGGACTTCCTGCGACGCGGAATGTCGGGTCCTACGACTGTTGTCCAGAAGAATACATCGACGTGACGTTTACGATTCACATCCGACGTCGATCGCTCTATTACGGATTCAACCTCATCATTCCGTGTGTCCTCATATCTACAATGGCGCTCCTAACGTTCACACTTCCTCCGGACGCTGGCGAAAAGATCTCTCTTGGTGAGGTAGCATTGAACGCCTGCAGCCTCACTCGGTCGAGTTCGGTTTAGTGTTATTTTAATACTGTTTTAATGTTAGTTCTAGTTTTGGTTATGATTGTCAATCTTCACTTTTAGTTTCAGTTTTAGTTATGATTTTTTCTTGATCTCAGTTTTAGTTTTCGTTGTGGCTTTCTATGTTTTAGTTTCGTTTCGTTTTAGTTCAACCAATATAGTTTCCGTTTCCGTTTGCTAATTTCGGTTTTAGTTTAAGTAAGCCAATGTTAATCGAGCCTAGCAAGGCTAATTTCAGCCTTGGTAATTTGATATCAATTTCACCTACAGCAATATTTTTAAAATTCTAATCGAATTCTAATTGAATGTAAATGGTAGACCACAATTATTATGGCATTCCATTGACAATCGTCACATATGAAGCCATACACGAGTGAGGCAGAAATTTCAAAATTTCTGTATGAATTAAATGAACTTTTCGCAGTAAGTACTAAACATTTTTGCTAAATAAAAATATAGAATCGACGCATTAGCAGTAAATAGTTTTCCTGGTATGTTTTGACATGAATGAGCATCCAAAACTAAACATGTTCTGTTTAGGCAAAAACGGTTGAGAGTGCAGATAATTTTAGGTTTAGGCCTAGATTTGATTAATAATAACACAAATATCGATGACAATGATTTATGAACTCTCTTTCATGTAAAGAGATGATTTAGGTATTCTTTTTTATGTTGAGTTAAAAACCTCCATTTGTTCACACTGAAAGTTCTCTGCCCTTGTCTTCACGTCGCGGAACCCTTGTCTTCATCTCAAGGAATCCTATGGTTTCGAGGAACACAGTTCGGAAAACGCGTAGATGTTCAGTAACCAACAGTCCCTACTTCGCAGAGGCGGATTCAACAATTTACCGTCAAAATTTCTATGCAGCCCCTCACAAAATTGAAATTGCATATTGAAATTCCCAAATTTTAACAGCCGATATAGTTGGAAGAGAAACCAGCACTACCTGTCTGTTTCTATTTAAAATGAAAATAGATAATAAGTATTGACGTAGGGATTGTATTATATTAGTTTAAACTTTAATGACAGTATAACACAATGATTAAGCATTTCTCTACCATTAACGTTTTACGTTTAACACTGTTTAAATGCAACTTTTGCCGCCCCTTGAAATGTACCGTCCCAGGCAATAGCTTTGTTGGTCTAGCGGTAAATACGGACCCTATAGGAACAACCTGCCAGCCTTCTACCGTACCCTCAAGTCCTTTTTATTTGGCCGCAGCCTGGCTGAGAGTAGGCCTCTGAGTAGGTTTTTTAAGGGGCGCTATATAAGTCTTCGGAATAAATAAATAAATGAATTCTCAGCGTGTATGTCTTCCATTCTCAGCACGCATGTCTTCCATTCTCAGCACGCATGTCTTCCATTCTCAGCACGCATGTCTTCCATTCTCAGCACGCATGTCTTCCATTCTCAGCACGCATGTCTTCCATTATCAGCACGCATGTCTCCCATTCTCAGCACGCATGTCTTCCATTCTCTGCGCGCACATATTCCATTCTCTCCACGCACACATTCCATTCTCTGCGCTCACAACATCCATTCTCTAAGCGCATAGCAACCATTCTCATGAGATGAGGCTAAACTTCGATTGTCATCAAGCACAACTCCAACACGTGTCAATGAGTCGACATATAAAACCTATAGTATTATTAGTTACCTTTAATCCTCATATCGTTTTCATGGTCTCAGGTGTGACGATTCTCTTGTCGCTGACTGTTTTCCTGCTGCTTGTTGCTGAAACGATGCCACCGACTTCGGATGCCGTTCCTCTCATTGGTAAACAGCAAAACATTTAACCTACATGTTTTAACATACACTAATGGGCGATATGGTTAGGGTTTCGGTTAGGGCTTGGGTTTGGGTAAGGATCAGGGTAGAGGTTAGGTTTAGGGATAGGGTAAGAGTTAGGATTAGGGTTAGGGAAATGGTTTGGGTTTGGGTTAGGGTTAGGGTTAGGATCAGGGTTAGGGTTAGGGTTAGAGTTAGGATACTGGTTAGGGTTTGGGTTAGGGTTAGGGTTTGGGTTAGGATTAGTGTTAGGGTAAGGGTTTGGGTTAGGGTTGGGTTTGGGTTTGGGTTTGGGTTAGGGTTAGGGTTAGGCTTATGGTAAAGGTTAGGATTAGGGTTAGGGTCATGGTTAGGGTTAGAGTTAGGGTTAGGTTGGGGGTTAGGGTTAGGGTTAAGGTTACGGTTAGTTGGGGTAAGGGTTAGGGTTAGAGTTAGGGCTAGGGTTAGGGATAAGATTAGGATTAGAGATAGGGTTAGAGAAAGGGTTTAGGGATAGGGTTAGGGTTAGTCGGTGTCCAAGAATTAGGATCAGGTTTAGGGGTTAGTGCACGGTTAGGGTTAGGGCTAGGATTAGTTAGGGTTAGGGTTGGGATCGGGAATAGGGTTAGGGTTAGTGCAGGGTTAGGGTTAGTGTCAGGGTTAGGGTTGGATTAGGGCTAGGGCTAGGATTAGTGCAGGGTTAGGGTTAGGGTTAGTGTTAGGGTTAGGGTTATGGCCAGGGATAGGGTTAGGGCTTGGGTAAGGGTTCAGGTTAGGGCTAGGGTTAGGGTTATGGCTAGGGTTAGGGTTAGGATTAGTGATAGGGTTAGGGTTAAGGTTAGGTTTAGTGCAGGGTTAGGGTTTGGGTTATTCGGTGTCCAATTGTTAGGGTTAGGATAAGGGGTTAGGGTCAGGATTAGGGTTAGGCTTAGGATTAGGGTTAGGGTTAGAGTTTGGATTATGGTTAGGGTTGGGGTTGGGTTACGGTAGGGTTAGGGTTAGAGTTACGGTTAGGGTAGAGATAGGGTTAGGGTAAGGGTTAGGGTGATGGTTGTGGTTAGGGTTGGGGTTATGGTTAGGGTAAGGGGGGGTGGGTAATGGTTAGGGTGATGGTTATGGTTAGGGTTTGGGTTAGGGTTAGGGTAATGGTTAGGGTTAGGGTGATGGTGTTTGGCATAAGAACGCGATGTTGTTGACATCCTGCAGTCCACCACTATCTCTTCAATGAGACATTGATACAAAGTCTTTGTTCAAATGGTCCCATCAGAAAACCTCCGCGTTACAAGACAAGTGCTCGTTCAATCGTGTACTTGACCCATCCGTCCTCAAGAGTAGAGTTCTATGGAGTTAGACGACTGAACAAAAGAATGTGATATTGTTTTGTTGACTGTCTCCTTTGGTCTGTTATAGGAAGTTACTTCGCTGGCATTATGCTCATGTGTTCTCTGTCCGTCGTCTGCACAGTTCTCGTTCTCAACTTACATCACAGGACACCCGACACACACGACATGCCCAACTGGGTAGGCATCTATCCATGTATGTATATATGTATGTATGTATGTTTGCATGTATGTATGTATGTATGTATGTATGTATGTTTGTATGTATGTATGTATGTATGTATGTATGTATGTATGTATGTATGTATGTATGTATGTATGTATGTATGTATGTATGTATGCATGCATGTATGTGTGTATGTATGCATGTGTGTATGTATGTATGTATGCAGCATGTATGTATGTATGTATGCGACTTAAAGACTAATGTCTCTAATTTTTTCTCTGCGCGTCTTTTGTCTGCACGCTCTGTCCTGCGGGCTTTTGTTACGGTACCGTCTGTCAGGCATTAGACCCAGTAGCCCCAATCGTCTCAGCACGCACGGCTCCCATCTTCAACACGCATCGATCAAGTAAGCCTGCACGCTTCCTTCTTTTCCTCAGCACGTATAACTTAATTTCGTCAGCGTGAAGCAATCCCATTTCAGCACGCACGTATTCTCTAGTCTACCAGCGTGCTTACTTACTTTTATGAGCCAGTAAGGAAGGAAGAAGGAAGGAAAGGTGTGAAGAAATATTAAAAACGTGTACATATATAGATGAATGGATGGAAATGGAATAAGAAGAAAGGGATTAAGGCAGGAAGAATAGGAAATCGAAAGAACGAAAGAAGACAAAGGGAATGAATATACGATGGAATGAGAGAAAGCCAATCAGTCGGTCGGTCGTAGATATTAACCGTCAAATATTACTTTGTAGAGCAATAGAAAGGCACTGGGGCGCACTGCTGGCAACCAAATTGAGCCATATTTATAGCGTAATGGTGTCTTGCATGGCTGCCGACAGTTAAATTCGACTCCTGTAATCACTTGTCATAATTCGCTCATACTGTACTACAATCACGCTGTGGTTTGTCAGTTTCAAATAAAAGGATAATTATTATTATTAATTTTATAATCTCTGCTACAACTTAAAATTAATTGACCGTACGCTGTGTGAACGTGATCTTAGATTCGGAAGGGCATTTGCGTCTGGTTGGCCTGGGTTGTCCGCATGAAGAGACCCGCCAACACAGCATCAACAACTAAGACAAAAGAGGTCGTCGTCGGGGCTGACCTCAAGGAATCGAAAACCATATCAGTCGAATTGAGTGAAAGGTCATCGCGCAGTCTCCTCGCCAACGTCCTTGACCTTGACGATAACTTCCGCTCCTACCACAGCGGACTCAGCCACGAGCTGAACCCTCCTCGGACACCGATCGGTTCACCCCACGGAGGGGGACATCTCTGCCACCCTACAACCAACCACGAACCGCGGAGGGTCAACGACGTGACCCCATCGAACCCTCTGAGCACCACTCTGCTCCAGTTCATCCTCAACGAACTCCAGTATCTGACGGAGAAAATGAAAGCGGAAGACACGAAAGCGGAACTGTGCAGCGATTGGAAATTCGCTGCCATGGTCGTCGATCGTCTTTGTCTTTGGCTCTTCACTGTCTTCACGATTGTCTCAACCTTCGCCATCATGCTATCACCGCCCGACATCCTAACCAGAATATACGGTTAAGTAGACGACGGAGACACCGACATTGTGGCAACGACATCACCCAGCGCTCGTGAATAAGCTGGGACCCTGCGCTTGGCTATTCAGTAGCATTTTATCTATGAAAACGAAATGACACTTAAACGGCAGCCACATGCACGGCGCCCACCCCTCCTCCTCCCTTAGAAGTAGTACGGTTACGATTACATCGTTAAGCGTCCGTCCATGCGCTTCTGTGAGTGTTATTCCTTTTCCAACCTTTGCTGGCTTGTTTGAAAGATTTGAATCTCGGGCTTGTGCGGTTCCTAACGGGGCCCTTCATTAGACTTGTTGAGGCCAAACGATCTTTAGAGAAAATGCCTTAATTTTGATTTTTAATATTTAAATCTGGTACATCTGCTGATCGTAATTATAATTATGCAAGCTGCAGTCAAACCACCTACATGCTGACCTTCCTTTGGAGGGAAGCTTAAAGGAAACCTCTCTTGCACGTGACAGATAAGTTGGAGACTTGATGTAGGTAATTCAGTAAAAAAACAAAGTGCTAGGCCGCTTACTCATTTTGTTAGACTTATATTCTGGTACAGACCGCTACAGTTATGACGACAAAGACGACGACGACGACGATGATGATGATGATGATGATGACGACGACGACGACGATGGCGTTGACGTTTTCTTAAGTTATCATTTCATTTCTTACTCGCTAAGTCTTTGATTTTATTCACTAGGTGGCGATACAATCTTTCCATGGCTCCAACTGAGTCTGTACTGTCGCTGTTATGAATGCATTCCACAGAGCGGAGTTAGGATGAACGTAGGCAATTGCTTGTTCTGCAACTAATAATACGACTACGACTAAAAATTTCTATAGCGCCGCTATAATAATACACAGGGCATCAACCGGCGGCGCACCAAAACAAATCCGAAATAAGGTAAAATCCAAAAGGTCAGTCCGTAGAGACAGAAAGACAGACAGTCTTTAGGCGGATAGAAAAGGGCAAATAAAAAGGAAAATATATTTTGATAAGAGACCAGATGCAGATGACATTCATGTGTTTAAAAGAAGCTGCACCATTTGATATTACTTTATAAATTAGCTCTATATAATTAATATAAGTTAAAGAAATGCAATAATAGTCATAATAAATTTTATAATAATAATATTAATAATGATAATGATAATAATAAGAAAAACAATAATGGTAATAATAATAATGATAAGAATAGCCTAATTATAATAATGGTAATAATAATGACAATAATAATAAGAGTAATAATAATAATAATAATGACAATGACAATGGTAGCAACAACAATAATAAAGATGATGATGATGATGATGACGACGACGACGACGATGAGGATGATGATAATTACAATAATTTCTAATTTTTCTTCTCCGTGCTGAATAATGTGCTCCTGATAGCTTCATAAATATGCCAATACGCTAATCATGCCCACCTTCGATCGATCAATCACAGAAATTTACTTGACTGATCAGCAGTATATGCAACAATTTACAACGAATCCTCAACAAAATAGTAAATAAGTCTAATATTCTCGTTGAGAAAGGAGAGAACCTTATGTTACGTTACGATACAAGCTCCCTCAGCAGTTCCAGCTGCAGGGTATGGATAAGCGCTCCAGGTGAGCCTACAGGGCGTTTCCATTGGTCGGCGCGTGAAGGTAGGAGTTCCTCTGTTTACCTGAGGTTACCTGGTGTATTGATCGGTTCACTGGTCACAGCAAGGTGAATGGGCGGCGATGCCATGCCCGGCTGCCTCTGCAACCCAGGCGAGCCATGGCACCGACCATTGTCCTAAATGCTATCAGACGATTGTTTACACTAGTTACATCATGGCAGCCGCTGCCACAGCCGATCGCAACGGCCTCTACTCTATGCTGGCGCTATATCAGTTTTGTAATTGAATTGCGATGCCCGGAGACCTCGTGCTGAGTTACACTAGAATTTTTTAATCTCCTTTTCTCAGGTATGGTATTGCGTCTACCCATTT
>OY365819.1:5353367-5400867 GCA_959347315.1 Bimastos eiseni | reverse complement strand
TCACATGTTCCGACAAGGCGGAACGAATTGTCAAATGTTTTGAAGTCATTGTTGTGGAGCATTGTTCTCTTCAGGGGTCTCTCTCTCTCTCTCTCTATATATATATATATATATATCTACCTATCTATATACATAAATATATATATCACTCACTCTCTTTTTATATATATGTATATATATATATATATTTATATATCTCTCCTCTCTCTCTTTCTCTCTCTCTCTCTCTCTCTCTCTCTCTCTATATATATATATATATATATATATATCCAGGTTTCATACTCCTTATATTCCACATTTAACGTTTCCGACATGTAACCTCTTGCACCGCTAAGCTCACAATAGACTATCCATCCATTCTCAAATCGCTCTATATAAGTTCTCAAATACACACATTCATACATACATACGTACATACAGAGATGGCGATCTCGCTTGACATGTGGGGACACCCAATGTGAGGAGTAGGAAATATGGGGGACACAATAAATTGTCCCATCTCTGCAGAAGGTGGGGGGGACATGTCCCCCTCGACTTCCCCCCCAAATTGCCGCCCCATACATGCAAACACACTAGTTAGCTGTCGAAATGTGGCGCACCGACTGCAGGTAGCAACTGGGTGACGTCGAGAATGGTAATTAGGCGTGTCATCTTAATGCAAATAGCTTAGCCACGGATCCCGATAGAGGGGAGGGGTGCCATTGACACAGCACATAGCAAATTATATACAGCCTTAATGCTCGTACAAGGTACGCGTTTTATTGATCTTTGTGCGCAATTCATTGAGTATATACGACACACAAGCACACTATGTTTTTATATATACGTGACATACGCACTTTACATATAAATGTTTATTTATAATATATATATAGAGAGTATGTATATATAATATATTTGTATATGCATATGGTATTCTGTATATACGTGTAATTTCATATTCGCGGCTCCTCCCCCATTGAGTGCAGTAGGTAGACATGACTTATTACGGGAGCCTCCTGTGTACCCTTTTCGAATAATCGATTGCGCGCGCATGGCTGTAGTGATACCTCGGAATTGCCTCCCTTGAAAGAAAGCAGCTTTGAGGGTAGACACCATTTGGCAAACGACAGAGCTCGTAATGGTGGCTGGGAAGGTGGGTAGAATCCCAGTCAAAGTATAATATTGATTGGAGATTTCTGCTTCACCTGTGTCCATGACGAGTAAGCCTAATTCGACCGTACGCTGTCGGTGGGTGGAGGAGACGGCGAGGGAGTGGACTGGGCAGTCGGTCTCATATGCCGAGATTAAAGAAGTGAAGTCGCTAACATTTCATACCGATAGCTGTCTCAGTGCTAACTTCTTCTGGATATCAACTCATGTATACGTTAGCCGGCAATTTGAAGCGTGAGAGACGGTGAAAGTGAGACAGAGAGAGAGAGAGAGAGAAAGAGACAGACAGATAGACAGAAAGGCAGACAGACAGACAGAGATAGAGACAGAGAAAAGGACAGAGAGAGACATTGACATAGACAGAGACAGAGACAGAGAGGGAGAGAGACAGAGAGAGAGAGAGAGACAAAGAGAGGGAGAGACAGAGAGGGAGGAAGACAGAGAGGGAGACAAAGACGGAGACAGAGAAAAAGTGAGAGATCTCGGTTGTTAGCTGAACGCAGTGCAAACAATCAAACCGGCGTAGAAACTAATGCATTCAGAAGGTAGTGCTATAAATAGTTTAACTTACGGTGAAGTTTGTATTAGCATATTATAGGCTCGTGAACTTCTCCGACCGATTCTGCCGTGCTGAGAACATGCAAAACAAACATGGCACCCGTTCGCATGCCGTCATTAACATTTACATTTACCTGTAGACTTTTAATTAAAGCAGGTGTATAGATTAGGAGCTGTTGGAAACCGAACTCTGACGTTCCTGGGATTACCCTTTTGACAACCCTTTTGGGGAAGTCCTCTGCCACAGCGCTAGTGAATAAGCTGGTGCCCTGCGCTTGGCTTTCGAGTGGCGCTTGAGAAGTTTGAGATTACGATTGCATGCGATTACGATTCTGTATCTAAGTCATGTGGATATACGCTGGAAGATCGGAGGCTTCGAATATCGTGCTAATGGCGCACTAGCTTTCCCTACCACCCTGCCTCTCGTGGTCCTCTTCCCAGGTTGAATATGCGTGGTGTTCTTATAAAATGTCGAAAAATGGATTAAGTACGACAGAAAGAGGTAGGGAGCCATCTGCCGGCGGGGAAATAACTTCAGATGGCGAAAAGAAGGCAAAGGGAAATGGGAAGTGTTCGTGTGGTCTTCTGTCTAAGTTCAGGAAGGTGGCGCCTATAGGTAGGTCCATGCATCGAATGCAATGTTTCGAATAAAATTATGTCAGCAAACGTCTTAGTTAAAAATACAATAACGATTTAACGCATACTGGACGTTGAAGATTCTCTGTGAGTTCATACTCTCCCCACAAGATTCAATTTATATACATGCTAGTCAATATTATGTATGTATGCATGTAAGCACGAAAGGTATGTACTTATGTAAGTATGTATGTTTGCATGTATGTATGTATGTTTGCATGTATGTATGTAATTATGCATGTATGTATGGCAGTATGTATGTATTATATATCTATGTATGTATAATTGCATATGTATGCATGTATCTGGAACGAATGTATGTAAGTAAGTATGTACGTATATCGCATATATGTATGTATGCATGTATGTAACATGTATGTGTGTATATATGTATATTGTATAGTCCTTGTCTTTTAGTCCATAATTTGTGGTCTTATTTCCCTAGCCCTTGTCTGCTAGTCCTTTTCTTGTTTTTTTAATCCCTGTCTTTCTGTCCATGTTTTTAATCCATGTTTTTGTCTGTCTGTAGAGATCGAGCGACGGATCAAAGCAAATAATCCGGAGTACAACGGTCTATTCAAATACGCGGTAAGACGAATGCGACACCATCACATGATGGGATGACAGCCTTTGCTGGAAAATATATGGATGGAGAGAGGGAAGGAGGGATGGAGGAAGGGGCGATCAAAGGCTGTTAGAAACAACGTCGTTTTTTACCCATTCCTTATCCCCTTGTATACGAATGTATACATGCATATATTAATATGCATGTATATTCAATGATCATTTATGCCATATGTTGTACATCTGTTCACACTCACACAAAGCTTACACGATAATTATATGATAAATGGTTATAATGTAAGCATGTTTGTATGTATTAATATATATAAACATATGCTATATATATAAACATATGCTATATATATGAACATATGCTATATTTTAGGTTTTTTCAATTTGTTTTAAAATGTGGCTCTGTATATATATATGTTTGAGTCTGTATTTGTCTCTTGTTCCTCTGCGTGTCTGTCTGTCATCTGTCCATCTGGCTCGATGTATACATGTCACGTGATCTGCCTTTCTGCCTATGTAACTGTCTGTCTACCTGTCAATACGATCTACCTCCACTGTCCGTCTGTGTATCTGTCTGAGTGTCTATCTGTCCGTTAGTTTTCCTGTCTGTCGATGGTTCTGTCTAAGTGCTTATCGTCGTCAAGCTCATCTCTCTATGTCTGAATGTCTGTTTGTTCCCTAACCTCCATCCCTCTCTGTGTAGACCTCTCTGTTTCCACAATTATCACTGTTTTTTCCTCTCAATTTACACGTCAGCAAGAGACTGCGATTTCTGCGTGAATGTGTTTCCTTTCAATACTTTTTCCTCACGCAAAGACTGAGGAGATCCTTTAACACATGCAAACATGGGCACAAGCGTCGATCAGGTTTAAAAAATAATCCTCAGTTTATGTCGTCAATGACTTTTCCAAAGCCACAGGATGTCTTGCATATGTTCACCCGCAAAAATTAATCAGGCTTTAAAAAGGAACGTAAGCAGCTCAAGTGCGTGTGTGGGTGGATATATACGCTTGGGTGCAATCATTATGTATCGCCTGAGTATACTTGACATTCGTGAGACTCTATAGCTTGACCATACTATTTCTTACCTTGACTAACTCAACCTTATCGTATACCACTTAACTGTAGGATTCGATCAGAAAATAACACGACATAATGGTGAGTGAGAGGCTGAAACTTCGCGACTCAGTTTAAGTTGAGTTGTGTAAGATAAGAAATAGTGTGGGTTCGGTTGCTTGACTTAAGTTTAGGTTGACTTAAGGTTAGATGAGATTGCTACATAAAATTTACAGGCAGCGAACGATGGTTATTATAAGATGTAGCCGTTCTTTAGCTTAAATAGATAAAATGTGAAGACGTTAAGAGGGGAGACAAATTTCAAATAATTTTGTTTTAAGTTATGTTACAATGTTTGCGGTCCCAAATTAATTGATTCTTTTGCTTGTTTTTTTAGAACAATTACATATCCACGTCTAAATACAATGTGTTCACATTTCTGCCGAAAAATCTCTTCGAACAATTTCGACGAATTGCCAACGCCTACTTCTTGTTCTTGCTCATCCTGCAGGTAGGAAAGAATGTCAGAGAGTTTCCCTCAACTGAATCCAGAAATTTATTACTCTGAAAAATAATTATTGGTGTTTTAATCTGGAGTTAAATTTAATGACTTAACCTGTACCAGCAGTTAATATGAGTAGTGAGTACTGAACCTTAACTCTATTTGAGAGAAGTACAGAATTATAAAGAATTATCTTGGAGATATGTAGGCTGCAGCAGTTTTTCATTCAACTCTTGCCCATCGTTGCTTTTCCGGTGCTGGATTTACTTTTGGGTAAATCTTCCGCAACACATGTATACATACTGTTGCATAATGCATATGACTCTGCTCAGCAGACTTTTTAAAACGTATTTTCCATATCAGGTATACCTGCTAGATAGTCTTTACACTTTTTAACGGTTTTGGCAAGACTCTCAACAGGCGCTATATCAAGTGTATTGATCAATGAGTACATTAACTACATACTTATTACATACTGGTTAGCATGTAACATAGGTTGGATACTTGATGTTGGTCTGCCTAATGTAACACAAGACACACAAAATAGATGAAATATACGATCTGCGAAGCCGCATGCCCAACTTCACATACTGTCCTTGAATACGTTTTGTGGTATCCAGAGATTTGGCGACATATCTACCTACATGTGTGACACGTTGCACTGGCTGCCTATTCTTCAACTCACTGAATCTAGGATTTTAACCCTCGTATGGATGTGGTACCAATAGAAGCTCCTTGACTTCTCACTGTATAGCTTTGCCTATATCTGGCCAAGCCATGCAATGACTCGTGGAAACGCTTCACGTATGAATAGATTTCACTGTGTATCTGTGCTTCTCACTATGTATCTCTCCCGTCTAAAAGTTATATTTTGCTAAAGCAGCTAAACACGAACATAAGGTAACCGGACTCAGGTTTTGATTGTGTAATGTTGATATCGCGTCACCTAGAGACAGCCCGAGATTCTTAATATCCTTTACAGCAGTCCATGTTGATCCACCACGACAGTCCGAGAAGAGCAGAGGTTGCACGCGGCCACTCCCGCTTGCGCCATCATCTTTTCTCTTCACAGTTGATTTGTTTATGTTGGCAAAATTAATGTGGTCGTTAGGGACGCCATGTCAACTGACTGGGTGAATCTATTCATACAAGAACCGTGTCCACGAGTCATTGCATGGCTTGGCCGGATCCTATTTGTAACACAAAAGACATACCATTTAGGGGTCTTCGTGCTCATATAATAATATCATTTGATCGACTTTGTCTAGTTAAGGTCAAAGGTTGTCAGTCTCAGGAATAAGTGAAATTCCGTATATAAATTAAGTGACATTCTGACCATCAAATAAGTGGAAATTAACCAAAGAAATATGTAGAATCTGCGCATAAGCGGATTTTATTTGCCTGAATACAAATTATTTATTTGCAAATTAATTTTAATTAACTGAGATAAGCAAAATTTATCTAGTTAGAGTTTCAATACGTGAAAAAGTTGAATTCGTTTAATGAAAACATTGGTTTAAATTTAAATCTTGACTTGAAACATTCTAATTTCTTGGATAAGTTTTATTTGTTCCAAAAAGTAGGGCTAAATGGAATTTATTCGTAGAGATATACGTGTTATTATCCTGAATTAAGTACAATTTAACAATAGAAGAAACTATAATTCAATTAAGGAGGTGATTTAAGTTTAAATACATAAATATAGGCCTTATTGGAATTTATTTCAAGATGCCATAAAAATCTAACCATTGCAAATAGTTGAATTTAGTTATTGAAATAATCGAAACTTATTTCTTGAAGTGAGCGGATGTTCATTTAAAAAAAATAGGACGTCTTGTGAGACTCTACACGATTAATATCTGTTTTCAAATTGTCAAATTATTACCTGGCAGTTTCGTGCACTGCCCTTTGTTCGATTGCACAGTGTAATACACAGGTGGTTACTTAGCATCGGCTTTTAATGGTCACCGCTTTGCCGACAAGCGCTCAATACAGACACGCAAACACACACAGAGTGAGAGAGAGAGAGAGAGAGAGAGAGAGAGAGAGAGAGAGAGAGAGAGAGAGAGAGAGAGAGTGAGAGAGAGAGAGAGAGAGAGAGAGAGAGAGAGAGAGAGAGAGAGAGAGAGAGAGAGAGAGTGAGAGAGAGTGAGTGAGAGAGAGTGAAAGAGAGAGAGAGTGAGAGAGAAGAATACGGAGAGGGGAGAGAGACGGAGAGGGAAAGAAAGAGGAAGATGGAGAGCTAGAGGGAGAGAAGGAGAGAAGGAGAGAGTGAGAGAGCGAGAGAGACAGAGAGACAGAGAAACAGAGAGAGATACAAAGAGAGACAGAGAGACAAACAAATAGAGACATAGACAGACAGAGAGAAAGAGAGACAAAATGGAGAGAGAGATGTTCTGTTGTAAGAGATGTTATGATCCTCTTTAATATAAGCAATGCGAGCTCTTTTATCCGTATTGATCTCAGCCGTGGAGTCCGATCGTACATCAGCCTCTTTTGTGATGACGAATGCGTCGAGCAGTTTATGATGATCAGGTGCATAGTATAGGCCCCTATTTTCTGGTGAACGAATAAGACACTGAGCCCGGCAACCAACCACTTATGCCTGATCGCCACGAAAGGTTGTACTCACGTGATGTCACGTAGCATGGCAACCGAACGGTGCAAGTGCTCGCCTTATAAGAGGGGGAGGGCGTGAGGGTCTAAGGTCCAACCAAGATGAATGCAGTGGAAGGACACTGAACAAGTCCTTCACTACTTAGAAATAATTGTAAAAAAGCATGAATGCATTATATAACCACCTTCATAATGATAAAGATGGTAGACTCGATGAAATCGATGCTGCCAATGTTTTTCATGATGATGATGATGACACTTAGGTGATGGCGATGAGGTGATCATTTTGGATGATGATATTATGGCTTAATAAAATGTTGTTGGTTTGATTTATACAAGGTCGAAACCAACTTTTTTATATTGCTGTTGACGATGACGACGACGATTATGGTGATGATGATGTTGCAAATAAAAATTTATAATGATGATGACGACGACGACAACGACGATGATGATGATAATAATAATAATAATAATAATAATTATACTGATGATAATATTAATAATACTAACAACAATGATAATAATAATAATAATAATAATAATAATAATAATAATAATAATAATAATAATAATAATAATAATAATAATAATAATGATAATAATAATAATATTAATATTAATAATAATACAAATATTAACAGTAATATTAATGACTATTGATTAAACAACGAAATAATTCGTCATAATTTCTTAAAGGCTAATAGATTGATGGTAGTGCTACCGTTGTGCTCTACGTGTTTGCGTGTGCCTTCGTCCGCAGCTCATACCTCAGATCTCATCGCTCAGTTTTGTGACGACGGTCATTCCTCTGGTGGCCGTCCTGGCCTTCACGGGGCTCAAAGATCTCATTGACGATATCGTAAGTCTCCGCGGCGCACATTCCTTCCACTCTTCAATCCACCCTTCAAATTCACCTAGGTATCCGCCTTGTAAACCCCTTGTCTCTTTGCTAGTAAATTTCATGTCAAACACCTTGCGATTCATCTTGCTAGACACCCTGTTTTCTCCTTTCCATCCACCATTTAAATCCATTTGCAACCATCTTGTTATTTCACTTGCTGTCAACCTTGTCAATTCATTGTCAGCCATCTTGTAATTCACCTCGTAATTCACCTTGCAAGTTAGGTTACTCACCGTGCCACCATCTTGTACATAGTCGTCAATTCATCTATTCACCTTCTCATGTCTTTATCCATTCGCCTTGCGATGCACTTAAGCATCTCCAAACCATTTGTCCACCGTAGGCATGCATCCATCTTTTCATCCACCCGTCGATCCATCCTTTCACATTTCCATGTTCATCCACCATCCACGTAATCAAGGTAGCCACCATATCCACCCACAATGCCCCTATCCACAGCATCCGTCAAAGGCCTTTCCTACTTCACCAGTGCATCTGTCCACGCTTCCACCAAGCGCAAGTGTGGTGTGGCACGTTTTAATCTAATTTAATTTTAACAGTTTAGCATTTTTGTGGACAGCTTTTATTCAGTTTTTGCCTTATTTTGTGGGAGCGGTGCTTGTTTTTGAGAGTGCTTTTGCTTTGTGTGTCTTTAATTTGCGTTGAAATCGTTTTTTTCTGTTTTGATGTGTTGCTTTATGCTTCCTCGCTTCTGTGTGACACAATAGCTGATCCCTGAGATTTCGTCTCTTACGCCATTGACGACCGTTGTCCCTCTGGCGGCAGTTCTCATCATCAGTGCCTTAAAAGACGCAGTCGATGACGTCGTGAGTTCACGCAGGGATCGTTATTGTATTTACTGGACGTTATCCATAAATCATTCAGCGCTACATTATATGCGACACAGTCATACCCGTGACTTTTCGGTTTTTGACCTTTTGTTGAGTCATAGGCCTGTTCTACAATGCATCTGCTTCCAAAAAACCTTTTGCAGAATAAAATTGACTTTTTCATTTGTAACCTGTAATCATAACAACTGAGAAAATTGAAGTAAAAATTTCAGAATATTCGTGTAATCAAAGTTCTTAGCAACCATTATTTCATTGCACTGTATGAATTAAAGAACACACCATCAAAATCTAGTTACTACATTGCAACTTCTGGCAGGTCAGTGTATGAAACCTAGGTCATTCACGTCAGATTTAACCTTTGAAAACATGCAATTCTTGATATCACTTGCGTTAAAAGTCATTTTTCTCCAACTAAATATTTGAATTCAACATTTTTTATTTCAGATATTGAAAATAGACATGATGTTTTGTAATAAATATATCATAAAACATATTTTGCGTTTTTGACCCGTCTCACCTATTTCAGCCTCTAGTGCAATAACTAGTTTGCGACTAGTGACGGGTTTTGAGCCATGCGTCACATATGCGCCCTTAATCTCCTCATAAATAGTTATTCCAGTGAAAAGCGAGGGCTGCAAAGGATCCTAATAATAATTATTATTGATTGATGTATTGACTTTAATAATTGGAATTAATAATAGATATTGATCGAGACCCTAACACTGACAGTTTACTGCATAAAACCTTAGGAGCTTAGTTTTAGCAAAGGTGGTGCATTAAGAGCGACTGGGAGTTCAATAGGGGCCTATAGCTTTCGTTAGACTTAGGGTGTTAAGCAACAGGCTACATCTGAACTGATGAGACCGTCTGGTCATATTAGCCAAAACCCGGTTTGATTTCGAAGTTTAAGGCAGTTAGTCGTTTGACAAATATCTATCGTTTACTACGTGATCACAGTGGTATGAATCATATTAATAATTACAAAGGCTGCCATGGTCTGGTGTTGTCAATGCGCTTTTCCTGCTACTGGGTCAAGCAGAGGTCTACGCGGATGGAATATTCTTAATGAATTCTTGAGACGCTATCGGGATGCGGTTAGATACTAAAAACTTGTCTTTAGATAACACTGCCATGGCTTTGGACAATAAATAAAATACGAAATCAGGTTATAGGGGCTAAGTGAAGGAAGGAAAGAAGGACAGAAGGAAGGACGAACAAAATAAAGTAGAGGCAGAGAGAAGGAAATGAAATGCGAAGACAGAAAGGAAGGAAAGAAAGAATTAATTGTTTTATTTTCTATTCGCTTTATGTTGCTCTAGCAGTTTCCAATGGTGTCAAATTATTGCTCTCGTATATTTATATATTTATCGTCGTTGTTATCATCCTCAACCTCCTCATAATCATGATCATCATCATCCTCTTCGTCATCATCATCATCATCACCACCATCCTCGTCATTATCGTCGTAGTCATCGTCATCGCCATCATCATTGTTATCATCATATGCATCGTCATCAGAATAATCATTGCCATCGTCGTTGTCGCTATTGTAGTCGTCGTCATCATCAACGACAACAACAAAGACTTCGTCATCATCATTTTCCATTTTCATAGTCTTATTCATTATCATCATTGACGCATTCACCCAAAGGCTTCCGAATAAACTGACGAATTAATTCCTGCGGCTGTCTCTAAAGGCGCTGTCATTGATATCATTAACAAAGCCTCCAACCCTCCTCCTCTTCCGTCTCCTCAGTTGGGTAAGTTGCTTCTTTTTCCAGCAAAGACACCGAAGTGATAACCAGGTGAACAATCGGTTGACATGGTTACTGAGGAATGGTCAACTGGTGGAAGAGAAATGGCGACAGGTGTCCGTCGGAGATATCGTCAAGATGGAAAACAACCAGTTCGTGGCGGTAAGAATTAAGAAGCATCAATGATAGATTATTTCAGCGCTATATAAAAGATCAGATACAGTTAAAACATGCATATTATACAATGGTATATGCAATTATGCATGCATGCATACATACAAGCATACATACATTCACACATATGCACATGCTAGAGAGTTGAAGTGCTTCGTTGTATACCATTAAGTTGTGTCGTGAATTGATAAACTGTGTACTTGCATCGATATTCTTAAGTTGTAACCGACTGTTTTTTTAATGTAAAGTTGTAACCTACTATTTTTTGGTAATGTAAAGTTTTAACCGACTGGTTTTGGTAATGTAAAGTTGTAATCGACTATTTGTTAGTAATGTAAAGTTGTAATCGACTATTTTTTGGTAATGTAAAGTTGTAACCGACTGGTTTTTGGTGATGTAAAGTTGTAATCGACTATTTGTTGGTAATACAAAGTTGTAATCGACTGTTTTTGGTGATGTAGACCTAAAGTTGTTATCTTCTGTATTCTGTATAACAGGCTGATTTGCTGCTGTTGTCGACAAGTGAACCGAACAGTCTTTGCTACATCGAAACTGCCGAGCTTGATGGGTAGGTCACGATTACTGACACTATAATAGGATTTTCAGCGTAATTATTGTAGTTGCTAGTTTATGAAGCGCCTTTTCTAGAGAGGGCTACTCAGAGGAGCCGCCCATCTGACAACCCAAAGAGACAAAGAGAATTGTCTACAATGGCATGGAAAGTAGAAACTAGATAGCCCCGAATTGACAGAGGGGTTAATGTGAATGTTGAGCTTAGAAACGGAGAAGACTTGTGGCAGAGTTTCGAGGGGAAGTAAGAGCAGGAACAGCGAAGTATGTCAGTGTATGTGAACCTGTTGCATTAATTAAGACAATTGTTGTTAATTTCTTGTTCTGTTGTATTTAGCGAGACCAACTTGAAGGTCCGACAGGCTCTACCGGAAACTGCCAAGATGGCGGACAATATCCATGGCCTGTCTGCTTTCGACGGTCAGTTCATCAATATTGGACTTCTAATCAATGCGTCACTTGTAATGTAATACTATGATTCGGTATGTAACATAATACTATGATTTGGTCTACCTATTTTGTCTGATGGGTAGTATAGTCGATTATGATGATGATAATTCTGCATCTGATAATGATGCTGTTGCTGCTACTGCTGCTGATGATGATAAAGATGATGATGATATAGATGATAAAGATGATGATGATAAAGATGATGATGATGATAAAGATGATGATGATAAAGATGATGATATGATGATGATGGTGGTGATGCTGCTGCTGCTGCTGATGATGATGATTATGATGACGATGATGACGTTATACGAATGTCCAATACGTTCATACTCGCTGTCTTGTGTGCTCATGTCTTTGTGCTCAGGCGATGTGCTGTGTGAGCCACCGAACAACGTTCTGAGCAAGTTCCAGGGTCGTCTGTCGTGGTCGGGTGAGACTTACTCCCTGGACAATGACAAGGTCCTTCTGAGAGGATGTCGACTGCGCAACACTGGGTGGTGCTACGGTCTTGTGATCTTCGCCGGTAAAGACACGAAACTAATGATGAATTGCGGAGAGGCCAGCTTCAAACGAACACACATCGATCGACTAATGAACTTTCTCATCATCGGGGTATCAGAAAAACAGTATTCTATATTTTATTGTGAATATTTAATTTAAGAAATAGCATGCAAAGTAATTGTGTATCTTATCATCGGTGTATCAGAAACAGTCTTCTCTGCTTTAAAATAGATATCTTATAAAATTATGTACAACCAAATACAAAACGATTGTATTTAACACTCTCTAATCATAGGGATAACAGTCCTTTATATTTTATAATAGATATCTGATTAAATTATATACAACACAATGCACAGTAATTGTGTTTGATATTGCCCTCCTTTTCGAGTTAATTAATTTGCTAATGCATATATAGATTAAATGAGTGACCATTTTTCATGGCTGAATTAGTGATCAGTGGCATCTATTTATATCTTAGTCAGCCTCTTGTCTAATTAATTTTATATTGTGTTTATTTTCATCTTTTCCAGATTTTCGTGTTTCTCCTCTGCACGTGTCTTGTGTGTGCCATCTGCTGTGCTGTCTGGGAAGTGATGGTTGGAAACAAGTTCCAGGTCTTCCTTCCCTGGGAAAGCTTCGTTCCTGGAAGCCCTGGAAAAGCAGGCACTCCCGGTGGAGGCTCCGTCGTCATCGCTATACTCATCTTCTTCTCCTACATCATCGTGCTCAACACTGTTGTTCCGATTTCGCTCTACGTCAGGTCAGTATTTGAAAAAGTGGTCTAAGGGCTCCTCACGTTGTTCTCTTGCCTCTGCCCAGCTTCTAAGTTCGTAGAAATAGACTGCAAGACAGCTAAGTGCAATTCCTACGCATCTAAGTACTTACTAACCTGCTTAATTGATTGTTCATATGCCAATCGTTGCTCTACCCTATCGACGCAGCTTGGTCCAGAGACTCTGGACATCCCCGTCATCTGTCAGCTGTCGACGAAAATCCTTTAATTATTCCCACGCTTGTGTGTAGACCTACAACTGCAGGTGATTTACTCAACTTACTGTGCACTAATTTGTTAACTGAAACATGATTCGTTAGTAATGACATTTAACGTCATATAAAATGACATTTAACGCCATATAAAATGACATTTAACGCCATATAGACTTGCCTACAGAGCACCTCTGAGTAGGTATCTTTAAAGGGCTCTATATAAATGCTCCATTACATGGATTACTTGCCTATGTACCTCCGCACTTACTTGATTACTCATGAAGCGACCGGATGATCAACATATATAGAGAGTGTTACGCGTGATCAAATTGATATATATCAAATTACGAAGACATGTTAATGATAGTCTCGCAGATGATCGCATTCGCATTCGGTTTCTTTGTTGATCGTTGAAGCGTGGAGATGATTCGGTTCGGTCACAGTTGGTGGATCAACTGGGATAAGAAGATGTACGATGCTTCGAAGGACACTCCAGCCAGATCAAGGACAACGACACTGAACGAAGAATTAGGACAAATCGAATACATATTCTCAGACAAGACAGGAACACTAACGCAGGTGAGAGACAGGGACGGAGTAAGACAGAGACAGGGAGGGGGAGAACGAGAGAAAGAGGGACAGAGAGAGACAGAGAGAGATAGAGACAGACAGAGACAGGCAGACAGGGACGGCGAAACACAGAGACATAGAGAAGGAGAGGGGAGAACAAGAAGAAGAGTAAGAAGGAGAGCGAGAGACGGAGAGGGAGATAGGGGTCGAAATATAAAGTGAGGGGAAGAGACAGGGAGAAAGAGGGAGGAGAGGGTAGAGAGGGGACGACAGATACGTTGCAGTTTTCAATACAGGGTTGTTAGGTCCACAGTAACCGTTCAGTCTGTATTTTCGTTTTTTTCTCTTTTGTCTCGTGTGAATCGAAGTTGATAGATAATTCCAAGGCTTCTAATAATTATGAATGGTTCTTTCTCTTTGACAGAATGTGATGACGTTTAACAAGTGTTCGATTGGCGGGAAATCCTACGGTGACCCGGTTGATGAACATGGCATAGCACATGACGTCACAACGGTGAGACGAAGGATCGATCACTCGTTGATGAGATACGAATTAAAATTCAAAGCATTCTGCGTTAACTCTTATCACGCCTGAGTCCGTTGTGAGCGGCCAATTTTAACGCGTTTGATATTATAATTGGAGGGGTAAGGGTTAATACGTGGGAAAACATGTTAAGGAAGGATGCCAGTTGCAACATGGCAGTGGTTGCATAGGTATGGTTAGAATACTTAAGACAGGATATAGGTTTCTTCCGTTTAACAACGTCTAAACGGTTGAGGATAACTCGTGGTGTACGTATATAAAATGCCGTCCTCAGATTACTTTTTACAAATTGCAGTCACTGCAATAGGTGGAGTCTGCGAGAACATGTTTGTATGGGTCAATATGTGATGGGTGAGGAATGGGGCGGGGTGGGTAAATGGATGGTTTTATTTTTTTATCCCGATAACTTTGAGTGTTACCTTTCGGCTCCATGCTACAAGTTACAATGCCTCACATATAACCTAGCACAAGTCTAACAGACTTTGGAGAGGAGTTGAATGAGGATTTGGTCAAGACCTTATCGTGGTTAAGTACGAATAACGAAGAGAATTAAGGACGTCGTGTCAAAGTTAAATAAAGCTCAATTACAGCCATAGATCCTTCATAGTAATATCTTACTTATTAAAGTCTCATATCGTTCTTTGGAAGATAATAAAATAATATTTTGCTAATAAAATAATATTTTGCTAAATGTCATTTAAAAAGTAAACATTTCATTCAAATTTAAGCATATTATTACGCTCTGTTCAACATTGATGGTTGTAAATTTGTAATAACTGTTGCAGCATAAAAATATAGATACTGTTTGATAAAATTAAAAATGACATTCTTATCATCATAAAAAATTTTAAAATACAATGTTAGATCTCAAACTTATTTTATTTATGTAGATAAATTCAGAGCAGGGTATCATTTTATAATAATGATATTATTATTTGTAGGTGAGTAGGATAGACAATATTATTGTCTATTCTGCTCACCTCCAAATTTAGTCTGCGTGTCCTTTCTCAGGCAAAGTCGTCGGTGACGGCGTCAAAACTAATTGTTCTGTCTCAGCTATGTTGTCTTTCTATTGACAGAATCGCCAAGTTTGTTAGTCCTGTCTTGCTAAGGATTTCGCATCTCAATCTCACTTATACAGCGCTGGTTGTGTTCTAGAACACCAGTTCTAATTATGAATGACAGTATGGCAATCTATATTGTTATCTCTCGTTTCTCTTCTCTTCAATTCTCCTTCCTGCCCTCCATCTATCTTTTGCATCCTTCTCTCATTTCATCCGTTCAAATGCCGATCCTACGGAAGCGAATCGCCCCTCCGCCCCTAGGCGCCACCTCGGTACGCCAGTGGATACTGAACGTATACAGGTAAGAGGAAGTCACTGAGTCATGAGGCAAATCCGAGGGAATTACCCTCGATCGGAACGCGTGAATAATTCGTGTTTGGCATTCAGTAAAAAAGTGCGTGTCTGAAGAGTTAGGCCTACTAACAAGATGGAGTCTTAGGAATACGTCGTATTCAATTTTGTCAACTGATTATTGTTATTATTATTATTATTTTTATTTTTATTATTATTGATGTTGTTGCTATTGCTGTTGTCGTCGTCGTTATTTTTATTACTACAACTACCACTTCCACTACCACCACTTCCATTGTTACTTCTATCACTGCTGCTGCTTTCACTACTTTTACTACTGCTACTGCTGCGGTTACTTCTGCTACTACTACTACTACTGCTACTAGTAGTACTACAATTTATTATTATTAGCATTATTATAGCTATTATCATTATAAAATACAATTATTATTATTATTATTATTACTACTACTATTTTTATTACATTTGTAATTGATCAATTATTAACCTAGTTTTTTTCTGGTGATCATTTGTTTAGAGAACTCCTTTGGTCGACTTCCGTTCTCAGAATCCGATGTCAGATCCTCAGTTTCAGTTCTACGACGATCGTCTGTGGCAGATGGCGCTACAGGGCAACGAAAACGTCCACCAGTTCTTCCGTCTTCTCTCCCTCTGCCACACAGTCATGCCAGAGGAAAAAGACGGTACAACGACACTCCTATAATAGTCAGTCGGTCGGTCTGTCGGTCTGTCTGTCAGTCAGTCAGTTATTTAGTTACTATAAACGACACTGTGTTACAAGAAAGATGATCAGCGTCTCCCATTTTCCTTTATCCAGACTTGGGACTGGCATTCCCGTAATACTGGCATTGGCGGAGAAAGGGCCTCATTCCTCGTACTGATCTTTAATAGTTATCTCTTTATGTAGTGTATACTCTGAAGATAAGGTCACCATGGCCGTACCGAGAGGGGGTCACTTCCTATTCATCAAATCTCCCACACACCTCCTTGTCCGTTGCATTTATTAATAGGCGTTTTAAGAAGCATCATTATCGTCACCAACATAATTTTTTAATTAATTAATTCATTCATCATTGTCGCCATTCATGTCGTCTTCTCTGTCGTTGTCGTTGTCGTCATCATTATAGTCACTATCGTTGTCGTTATCATTGTCTCAGCCATCGTCAGAATCGTCTTCCTCGTCACTGTGATCGGCATCTTCTGCATTATCTTGATCTCATCACATGATTTATAACGCTATCGTTGCCATTATCATCGTCACTACCGTTATCTACCTTATCGTTATCGTCATCATCATCACTACTGCCGTCACTATTACAGTATTACGTCAATAAGTGTATAAACAATACGTTTATAATTATTGATAATTATTATGTCCTGCGGTGTAAAGGTTCGTTAATATACCAAGCGCAATCACCGGACGAAGGGGCCTTAGTCAACGCTGCCAGAAACTTTGGATTCGTTTTTAAGGTAGGTAATACTTTCGAATTTTACTTTACGTAGTTAAGTAGTTCTGCGCAGTACAATACAATACACTTGTAGTTGATACAATACACTACAGCTGTATTTGGTGCAATAGGGCCGTATTTGCTATAATACTATCATACGATGCAACTGTTTTTCGTTTGCCCTAAGTCTGATTACAAACTTCACGATTGCATACAAGACCATGATATGAAACATCAATAGAGCAACGGTGCGCTCGGACTTATCAAAAGGTCCCTACGCAGCGACCATCTGAGTGGAATTGTAGTGATAGCCTTTCAGTTTTTGGATACAAAATACTTCATGGTATCAACATAAGACCATCTAATTCCGAGCCTCAGTTCACCACCTCATTAACGTCATCTGTCGACAGGAATCTGTTGGTTGGTTCCACGCTTGTGGCTGGTGACCTTTTTCAGCTTACTCTGCAGAGTTTGGCTAACAGATTGTAATCGTAATCGTAGCCTCCAAACTGCTAAAGCGCCACTTGAAAGCTAAGCGCAGGACACCGGCCTATTCACGAGCACTGAGCAGCTGTACTTTACTCAATCACTATGACAGTTAACATCATTTAGGCCAGTGCAGAGAGCGCCTCTGAGTAGATATCTTGAAGGGGCGCTACATAAATGCTCGATTACATTACATCTAACGCGGTTCGACCGTTGACAATTTTCATGTCGCTCACTCTTGTTTTTCGACCGGGTTTTTGAACCCGATATTTTATATGCACCACGATTTTGCTTCGAGCAACTATTGACGTGAGCTTTGAACATAATTACAGTGGCGCACTGTGTGATAAAAAATTATTAGCGTCATTCTCTTCCTTTATCCAGGCTTGGGACTGGCACGTTAGGTGGTACATGCGTGCATCTATCTGTGTATGTTTGCACGTGCTCAGGTATTCTTGCTTCGGGGAATTTATTTGAGAACGTGGCTTATCACCAGACACCTGCTGCCAATTACAGCACTTAGTGATTGATGGCGACAGACATCAGTTGAAAGAATAGACACTATTTTTGAACCATGGACTGCGAGCTAATAATAATGAATCAATTTCTTGGTCTTTCGAGTCTTTGATTATAGTCGTCACTCAACTCTGAACCTCAGGTATAGAAATGCAACTCCTCATAATAACACCTGCTCTCTCTTCACTTGCCCTCATCGGCTCGAAGGGATTTCTTCGAATCAACGATCACAAGTTTCCCTAAATAAATGTCGCTCTGTTGCGCTTCCGGGAAAAATAATAACTAAGTGTCAGATGCAATATGAAGCCTAACAAGACAAGTCACCGGTCAAAGTATTTCTAGTTACTATCTATAGATAAAGATCATAGAGTCGCAGGTGTCCGCTGTTTTGCGCTAAATCTACAATGCCCAACATCTTTCTATCTTCCGCAATCGTTTTAAGTCTGTCCTTTATGGATTTTTCGTTGAAGTTCCGCTTTGCGAATTGTCATTTATATTATGGTATAAATTGTAATGTTATGCGACGAAAATTTCGCTGGTGAAACTCTGGAATACGTCTCTCTAGTATGTGGTAGCGCTAGATAAAGGTTATTAGCTATTGCTAAATTTGCTCGTGCTGCTGCGTCAACGTCTAGAATGCTTGTGTTGAATGACTTTAATAATAAGTAATTAATCATTTTAAACATCTCTTTAGATCACTGTAGTGTCTTAGTGATTTGGTATTTAGTTTTATACAACATAGATAGGAAGAACTGTTTGTCCTTTGGGTTTCCATTTTTTACTGGATCGTGCACATATAATTATCATTGCATGCATCATTGTGCTGCTGCCGTGGTGAACAATAACTTTGATTAATTTGACAGGAGCTTTTGATTTGTTTTTAAATTAGTCTCGAACTCCAAATACGATAACGATTGAGGCATTCGGAGAAGAAGAGACGCACGAGTTACTCTGCATACTAGACTTCAATAACGTTCGCAAAAGAATGTCTGTGAGTTCCAAATTAGCTAACTCGAACCTATAGGCCCTATTGTGTTTTTGCGATATATATGTTATATATATATATATATATATATATATATATATATATATATTATATATATATATATTATATGTGTGTCTGCGTCTGTGCGTGTGAGTTGTACACGTGTGTGTTATGCATATGTATGTGTGTGTGTGTGTGTGTGTGTGTGTGTGTACGCGCGTGTGCATGCGTGCTTGTGTTATAAAAAGCGTGCATCATCTTGTGTACCTAAGTTTACCGGGTGACTTGATGCCTGCTAAGTCGAATTTCTTAGCACACCTGCTACAGTATATCTAGCTCTGAGATTGGCAATTCAAAAAATTAAAGTCGCCTACCCGTAAGCATATTTTTAAAACTTCTAAAGCGCCACCCTAGAACCAAGCGCAGGGAACCAGTTTATTAACGAGCGTCCAACTTGAAACCGTCGCAAACAGAGCTAAGGTTCGGTCTGTCTAACGTGGAGCTGTTGTTGAACTCTTTCAAACAAGGTGATACTGAGGAAGGACGGATGTATTCGGTTGTACTGCAAAGGCGCCGACTCGACGATATTCGAGCGCCTGGACCGACGTTGCAACGACCTTAAAGAGTTAACGACGAGTCACTTGAACGTAAGAGACTACATCTATGATTGATCCTCGTCTAGTATAACCCAGTTTAAACCGTTTGATCTGAAGTTTAAGACGATGTTACCTGATTTAAACCATCCCAAGAATGATCTGGTTTGCCATCCGATACTCGTTAGTTACCATTAGTTCAGCTGTTCGGCCACATTTGACAGATGTTCAAAATGTTTTGGGTAGATATTCAAAGTTTTACAGATCAAAAGTCTGTTTGTTCGGTCTTTGACTGGTCCTGGCCACTCGCTATTCGAATAAAAAACATGTAACCCGTGGAACATGATGATTTAATTATGTCGTTGATCACTGTATGATAAAAAATAAATTTAAAATAAGAGCTGTAGGCCTAAATAGCGCGTGATATAAGAATATAGGTTATGAAAGCATTCATTCACTCATTAAGAACATGTGTATAGCGCCACTGTAAGAAAACTGCTCAGAAGCGCCCCCAGCTAACTTAACAACGTCCTTTAGGTGATTGATTTCAAAGGTTTCTGTCGGGATCCGGCTGAATGTAACCATTGCAACGGCGTTCGCTCATTCATTTATTTATTTATTTATTTATTTATTTATTCATTCATTCATTCGGAAAACAGAACAGAATTGTGTCTAACACGAAGCTATATCGATAAAAGGAATCGTGCTAAACTAGGAGATTGATTGATGAAAGGAATCATGCTTGAACAGAAGCGAGACCAATAGGAATTTCTGCTTGGATGGAAGTGTGTGATCGACGAAAAGAATCATGCTTAAGTAGAAGCGGAGTTGAAGAGAAAATTCTGCTTAAGTGGAAACGGGATCATTCGTTCGTTCGTTCGGAAGATTTATTTAGCGCATTATTGAGACGATTACTCGATGAGCCACGTTGGTTATAGGCATTACTAAAAGCACCGTAATGATCACCAAATGAAAAATTATTTATATGACAGGGCTTATTGTCTTTCCATAACAGCGACATATGCTTTTGTCTTTACTAGGATTTTGCTCAGGATGGTCTTCGGACTTTGTGCTTAGCCGTGAAGGACATCGACCCGACGTTCTACCAGACCTGGAAAAAGAGACACCATGAAGCCAGGTACTCTATCCTCACGTATTGTGGACGTACCGAGTAAATGGACTAACGAAATTGATATGAAGTCGAGACATGATTTCCAGAGACATCTGCCTTCTAAAATGACATCTAGCCTAATTTATCATTTCTTAAATGTATCGTGGCGTATCTAAACATACTTGTACACAGATCACCTCTCACAGATATATATATATATATATATATATATATATATATATATATATATATCCGTGATAACATATATATATGCATACAAATACTATGGAGATTATGATGAAGATGGTGATGACGATGACGATGGCTATGACGATGACGATGATGATGATGAATATATCGATACCGATTTCGATAACGATAATAACGACAATTTCTTACGCGACGTAGCACAGGGCAAGTTACACAGCTACAAGGATATTGACACCACAAAACCACCGGACTAGATAGGTGAGTCTCAAGTTTAATCTTGGAAGACTCAATTGAATAGCGAAGCGAAACGAAACGAAGCGAAACGAGGCGAAACGAAGGAGGAAGATCTTTTGAGCACTTCGGACCCGCACTGTTCTCTGATATTTTGACCAATTAGGTTTCAATCTTTGGCATCAACGGATAACGACTCTATCGACAACGACTATCATTACTATCGACGCGCATTGATTGTGGTCTTGGAATTGATTATGACAGCGGAATCAGAGGAGCTATTTGATAAGAATAGCCATAGAAATAGAAGCCATTTGATAAGAATAAACATAGAATAGAAGCCATATGATTAGATTAGCCATAATAATAGAAGCTAATTGATCAGATTTGCTATAGAAGCCATTGGATTATATCGGCTATTATAGAGCATAAAAGTCATTAGATTGGATTGGCTCTATGAGCCACTTGATTAGATTAGCAATAGAAGCCATTATAGATTAGACCATAGAAGATCATTTCATAAGACCTGTGTGTGTGTGTGTTTTGTCGTGAAGCACTGCCCTTCAGAATCGCGATGACCTTGTGGACGCCCTGTATGAGGAGATTGAGAAGGATATGGTGCTGGTTGGTGCCAGTGCCATCGAAGACAAGCTCCAGGACGGAGTGCCTGATGCCATTGCAAACCTCGCTCTGGCGGGAATCAAGATCTGGGTGTTGACTGGGGACAAACAAGGTGAGGTCGATTGATGACCTAGAACCGGCGTGTCCAATGACTTGTGGCGATATTCTGATTGGCTATCTGATGTTATGTACTGTTATGTCACGTGATAGTAATGCATCGTAATGTAATCAAACATTTATATTGTACCTCCTCAAGATTTCTACTCAGAGGCGCTCTCTGCGCTGGCCTTAGTGATATTAAATGTCCCAGTTAACAAGTAAAAACACATCTAATAGCAAAACTATGCACAGTAGGCAGAATTGAGTCATCGGTGGTGGGCCCACACACAAGTGTGGAACCAGCAAAAAAATGGATTCCTTTCAACAGTTGACACATGGCATGGATATACAGAGTTTCTGGACCAAATTGCGTCGATGAGTAGAGCGTTAATGTTAGTGTAATGTAATGTTATGCAATGTAATTCATATGTCATACAATGAGATAACATTGCATTAGCAGTACTGCTAATGCAATGTTATCTCATGTGGCGTGATTCAATATTACAGCATTCAGTGAATTTATGTGTTATGGATATCCAAGATAACTTAGTCGATATGGTAGATCGGTAACAGGTATGTGTGTTATCAGTTTCCCAATCTGGATGCCTCGGCACCCAAACGTATCTTCAAAATGACATATATTTTTTAAGGTTAGAAAGTATTTTTGAGATTATGCTTGGAAATGTGAGAAACAACCGATTTCCTGTTTTCTGAGCCATGACGGTTTCCACTAATAACGTAACTGTACGCTTCGGTCGGTGTGGTTGGTTTAACAAGAGCATCCTTGAACTGCACTGATGCCAGACCGGTTTCAGCAGCAGCAGCGCAGCTGAGCACCGAACGACATCTTTCGTTCGCCCGTGTAAACACAGGTCCAGATTTAGTGTATTACGACGCCAATTGCTGGGATGCTTTCGTCTTGAAGACGCCGAGAGATGACGGCCAAGTCGTCGTCTCTTATGTGACTGACACAGAGCGATTGTTGGTTCAAAGGATTTTCACTGGATGACAACGAGATGATGTAAGAGGAAGATATGCATCTCTCGAGATGAGGAGCAAGAGGACGAGGAGGAGGGGAAGGACGAGGAGGTGGAGGAGGAGGTGGAAAAGGAGGAGGAAGGGGAGAGGGAAGAGGAAGAAGAAGAAGAAAAGGAGAAGGAGAAACAGGAGCAGGGTATACGGAAGAGGAGAAGGAGGAGAAGTAGGAGAAGGAGAATGGGTAGGAGGAGGAAGAGGAGGAGAATGAAGATTAGGAATAGGAGGAGGAGGAGGTGGAGAGGAGGAGGAAGTGGAGAGAGAAGAGGAGGAGGAAGAGGAGAAGGAGGAGCAGGAGCAGAAAAAGGGAGAGAAAAAGGAGGAGAAGTAGGAGAAGGAGAATGGGTATGAGAGGAGGAAGAGGAGGGGATGAAGAGGAGGAGGAGGAGAAAGAGGAGGAGGAGAATCAGGAGAATGAAGAGGAGAAGAGGATGGGTGGCAATGTCATCAGACACTCGACGCATTTCCAATGGTGCCATATAAATGTCTAGACACACTCGAAGAAAATCGTAATTGCGAGGATCTTATAATGCTGTCTTTCTGTGCTACAGTAAAACTGTGGACGTCTCTAGGGCCATGAATATTACAGATTTGATTAATAATAATAATAACATGTTATCGTGTATAATGTATATGTATGCATGTGTGTGTATTAAATACATCACACATACATACCCGACGTGCTCCACTGGCTCCGCATACATACATGTCAAGATATGCAATATACAGAGGCTGCAAACGAAATCAGAATAACTTAATTACTAGCGAATAAAGTCGTTCAAATCCCACATTTGGCCCGACATACAAGTAGGCCTACCGCACTACATTTTTACAATTCGTCGACTCCTTATGATAGGATCGCTATAATGCGTGAGTTGGCCGAATAATTGGATTGCTTTATTTTAAAAATCTTCCTTGGAGGAAGTTTTTTGCTCGGGAGACTGCATAAACCCTGGAAAAAGTTTTTGTTCAGATACCTTATTGCACCTTGAGTTGTCGCATCTCTTGCTTTGTGATGGTTATGTTATATAACCAGCAATGGTTTCAATATACAAACTTGATATTTGCGTTTGTTATTCTTCGGCATCTGCAGAAACTGCCATCAACATTGGCTACAGCTGTCGACTACTAACGGAGGAGATGGAAGAATTGTTCATCGTTGACGGAGAGGACTTCGAACAGGTCGAGCAACAGCTGAGGAGTGCCAAGAAGGACATAGAAGACCGGACACAAGAGGCAAAGGAAGCACAGACCAAGGTACTTCCTGCCTCGAAGTCAGCGCACGAAACCTCTGGACATCAATTGGACTTCGCCATCGTCATTAACGGACCAAGCCTAGTAAGCAACATACTCAATCGATATTTACTCAGCTTACGAGACAAGTCCTTCGCGCACAATAATTATTGTTCAGCAATATAACGGCACGTGTGTAATTGTAATGTAGTAATTGTAGTAATAACAATGTATCAAGTTACAGTTGTCTTATGTCATAATTATTTTCGAATTATTCTTTCCTACATATTTAAATATTTGATATTTACTGATGGTCATAGCACGTGCAGGAATGATTGAAGATATATGCCGTTTCAAGCAGAATGTAACATTGACGTCACTTGTACAATGTAGGATACATTTCTTCTCTATTGTATAATACCACCTGTCTATCTTGAATGCGGTTATTTGAATCAATTTTAAATTCACATTGAATCAACTTTGAATCAACTTAAGAACCCACATAAGTATTCATTGATATTTCATCATCATCATCATCAACATAATCTTCATTTTCATCATCGTCAGCGTCAGCGTCGTCGTCGTCGTCGTCGTCATTGTCATTATCATCATCATCATCATCATCTCATCATCGTCATCATCATCATCATCATTATTGTTACTATCAATCGATGGCGCTGTAAAACTAACAGTCAGTGAAGGACGCGTTCAAGGTTCTTAACAGTAAGCGTCTCAGAGGGAGAGGAGGCTCGAACCCTAACTCTCCGCGTTACAAAGCGTCCAATCTAACCAATCGGCTACTTATCATTTCGTGATGGTTGACTTTCCTTTCACAGGCTCACGCCCTGACGTCGCAACTGGAGATGATCCTGCTGGAGGTCGGCTGTCGGTGCAAGGCTGTCATTTGTTGCCGTGTCACTCCGCTACAGAAGGCACTCGTCGTCGAGCTCGTCAAGAAGCACAAGAAGAGCATCACTTTGGCTATTGGCGACGGGGCCAATGACGTCAGCATGATCAAAGGTATTACGTCATTGTGCTAGCAGATATGCTTACGGCATTGGCTTCCAATTTAATTTTCATGACGTCAGCATGATCAAACGATTGACGTCAATATTATTGCAAATAGACTTAGACTTAGTCTTTCTGTGGAATTCGAAAGCCAATGATGTCATATTACGGCATTATGATCGTATTGAGTTGAATTCGGATGACAATGACGTCAGCGTGATCGAAAGTATTACGTCAATTTGATCGCAGATATCTTTAGGGCATTGGGTTTCTGTTGAAATGAGAGCAAATGAGAGTTTAAATTGACCTTTTTACTCGTGCTCATGCGTTACCGTCGTTACGAACGGGTGCATACATCAGCCAGAAAGGAACTGTCAGCCCACACGAAAATGTAGACAACCACGATATGTCGGTCACATCACAAGGCAGCCGCACGACAAGCAGAGCGGAAGCAGTCTGATGAAAGGTATCTTGGGGGAGGCCGTGGACGAATGAGGCTGAGAATAACATGGGTCGAGAACATCCTGAACTGGATCGGAGTAGTGGATGATGGTTTAATGAGGCAGAAGACACTGGGCGTTAATGGTCCATTCATGACATGGCCTAATGGCGTTGTGACATGACATGATCATAATTATCCGGCCGTTAGTTGCTTGTTTACGCGACAATCCGTGACCACTAAATGACGTCAAATGCACTATGACGTCGTCGTGTCCTGATCCATGGTTACAGTGCACATTTAGCGATCCTATCCACGCGAGAAACAAGCGTTGATTAATATTTCGATTCAGTCGGCTGACTGCATTACTGTTCGGGTGATCTGTATAATCGCATCGGCAACGGGCAGCTAATAATTAAAGCACATTCAGTGAATTAATGACTCTGGCCATGACTAATTTAATGATTTCTAGATCGGGAATTTATGTGAAAGGCATCAGCTAACGGGGTCATCGAGTGGGATGTAATTAAATCTAGTCCTAATTAGCTGGGGAAGTTCAGATGATGCTAGAAAAGGAAATTAGACAATTAGAAATTGGTTCGTAAAGAGATTGAACTGTCCTAAGTTTAGTTTACTTGAATGACATCTGAGTGTCTGAAACACAGGCATTGGACACAACGGACGGTAAATTCCAAAGTTACAGAACAATCACCAAAAACCACGTGGAACCCCCGAGAATCTCAGAGATTCCTCAGAACCCTCGAAATTAGCCCCAGTACCCTCGTAATTAATCAATAAGCTCCCTATTAAGTCCGGGAATCCCCTAGAACCAATGGGAATCCCCAATAAGCCAATTGATTCACGATAAGTCCCCAGGAATCTCTTCCAACCCTTGAGAACCTATCACACGCTCTTGTGCTAGACACACAAGAGTCAACGTCACCAAATCGAATGCAATGTTTTTCCGCCATACGAAGTGAGCATCCATCATCTGAATGAAAGCTGCTGATGCTGCCTCTGCCTCCCATTCTCCTCCTCCATTCTCCTCTTCCTCCACTATCCTCCTCCTTCTCATTCCCGCTCCTTATTACTCCCTACCACCTGTGTCTATTAACTGTGTCAAACATATTGGCCATGCCATATATTATGAGCATGAAAATGTCGATTGCGATATTTTCTTGTTAGCCATTTATCGACAGAGCGTTAAAAAATGCCATAAGATCGCAATAAGAACGTCCATAGCAAATTCAGAACCTTCAATGACATGAAGCAAACGCAGTCACAGAATCGATCGACCAGCGTCTCAAGGAACCGCTGAGACTCGATTGACCTTTTCTGGATGACATAAATTTTTGAATGACAGCTCAGAAGCGAATTGCACTGTGTATATGTATGATACACATTTGAAACGAACAAAACATGAGTAATAGTTAAAAACTTAATAAACTAAGATTAATCCGCCCTATCGTTTTTTTTCTTAAAGAGGATAGTTTAAATTTTAATGCACCGTTGATCAAGGACCGGAGATATTTACGATACATATTATGTTTCAGACAATTTGTAAAACCCTAACCCTACACTAATCCTGACCCTACTCTAACCCTAACCCAAACATTAACTCTTACACTCTGACCCTAACCTTGACCCTGTACCCAACCATAACCCAAATAGGGGATTTCACAAAATTGTCTAAAATCCATGCATTTTACAAAAATCCTATATATATATTATATATATGTTAATATATATACACATATATATATATAATTACGCATACATATGTGCATATATGTATGTATGTATTTCATTGTGAACGGTAATAACACCTACTTTATATCTGTTAAGTGGGGTCAATTAATCAAAAAATCCAATTCGTTTATTCGAGGAATCAGGCATACAGTCACGGCTGTAACAATTTGTTACTACTGGGCTTAAATATAAGCCAGGCTTTAAACAAATGTTTTTATATGTTATTTTTTTGAGATTTCCGGAAATCACCCTCAGTGATCAGAGATAACTTATAAGCTTCAGAGATACGCTTCATTTTAATTTGCGCCCACCTCTCTAGCGAGATACCCTTCAACATTTGCCCCAATCCTTTCTCTTTATGAAATACACCCATTTGGGTCTCTAGCACACAAATCCCTCCATGTATTCCGATGTCTGAGCAGATATGTCTGCCTTTCCAGCGGCTCACATCGGCGTTGGGATCAGCGGTCAGGAGGGAATGCAAGCGGTGCTGGCGAGCGACTTTTCCTTTGCCCAATTCCGTTTCCTGGAGCGTCTCCTTTTGGTCCACGGTCGATGGTCATATCTGCGAATGGCGAAGTTCCTCAGGTATTTCTTCTACAAGAACTTTGCGTTCACGCTCTGCCACTTCTGGTTCGCCTTCTTCTGCGGATTCTCGGCTCAGGTAATTTTTACTATTATTACTCCGCATTTATTAGGCGCCTCAATCTAATGATCCAAGCAAATGTTTTTTATGTTTTGGCAAAATCTCTTATTTGTTTACCAGAAGTTGAACTGCATAAAATCTGGGATTGCAATTGCGGTTTGCTGTCGTTTATGTTTACATATGTAAACTGGCATCTACAAACTAGCATCTACAAACAGGCATCTACAAACAGGCATCTACAAACAGGCATCTACAAATAGGCATATGTAAACAGGCATATGAAAACAGGCATCTACAAATAGGCATATGTAAACAGGCATATGAAAACAGGCATCTACAAGCAGGCATATGTTGATCTTAGGGGTCTTTTAAAGAACTTTGCTATTGCCTTGAGGTAGAGTGATAGCGTTTCCGAGCTTTAATTAAGATTTATTCAAGGTTTTAAATAGTTTCTATTAATTTCGACTAAAAACCAACTCTGCAGCTACTAGCCTGTTTACTTATTTGAATCTATGTCTTTGGTGGCGACTTTATATAGCGCCAGTTTTCGATCGTTATTAAACGTCGTGCAAGTGCATATGTTCATGTCCGATCGGATAGTTTATATAGCGCCTTTCAACTGCCTGTATATCGTTGACATGTGGTCCGTTGTTCAGTTGTCATCCGTTGCTTCTTCGTCTGTTGTCAATGCTCGCAGACTCTGTACGATCCATTTTTCATCAGCTTCTATAACCTCTTCTTTACGTCTCTGCCCGTTCTCGCCATGGGAATCTTCGACCAGGTAGGCGCACACAGGCTCATCCAGGTGAAAGGTGGCCGTGGCAGCGTTGCCATGACGACGGCGCCGATGCTTTGTCTGTTCTTGGACGACGCTTCACGTCGTCTGCTTTCGTGGTTTGCGCACAATGGACTCGTCACGGGGTCTGCTGTTGCTGTTGCTTCTTGTAACGCGGGCGTAGTCAATGGCGCCTAGATCCCCCTATACCTGGAATGGGAGAGGAAGGCCCCGCCACTCACGCCGAATCAGAAGGCACTTGAAAACGCGTGTTTTTGATAACAAAAGATAAACAGGACCATTTATTGAACCTACAGACAGAACATAAAGGCAAATACATACATCAATTTACAGGGAAGGTGAGAGCGACAGAGGGAAAATTAAGCCAAATATAAAAGTTGTGTTGACTTGTATATATTATATATAAATATATATATACATTTATATATATATATATGTGAAATTTTCGTTTTGTGTCCCGTTTTATTATCGGCGATCATCAAGCCTTTTTCCATGTCCAAAATGTTACACCCAACTTCTAGCAACCGTGGGAGATCGTCCTCCCCTCCCCAAATCACACTCTCCCATTTCTAGACGCCACTGGTCACGGTGGTGCTCACATCACGTGGTCCGCGTTTTATTGATGTGTTCATGACGAGTACATCACGTGGTTTGCTTTTGACGGAGTGCTTATTGCGTCACTGCTCACCTCTTTCTTACTTACTCTTTTGTTTGGTTAGATGTTTAGAGCAATGAATATAAATAATTATTAGAGAAATGGTTTCGCTTCGCGTCATCAGATATCCGTGTGCAGGTTAGCTCTTAAACATAGGTGTCGCCCCAATTTGAAATTTTGTTCTACTTGAAAATATGATGTTTTAAACTGCAATGGCATTTTTTTTATTTTGCTGACATAGTTATTCGTCATTTTATTTGCATAACTAAAAGTTAATGAATCCGATTGTTTCGTCAAATAGATGTGAACATTTCTTGCTCCCGATTATTGCTCCAAAACTAGTGACACGACGTTAATAGGTACTTTCCAGTCCTGTGCATAATAGGTCCTCATGTTCAGAGTAATCTGCTCACTTTCGTGTGTGAGTGTGTGCGTGTGTGTGTCCTTTGCTTTTGTTTTTAGCTGTGTGTCGTCCGCCATTGTCTATTCTCGCTTGTTTTCTTACTTCTTTTTTTATTTGACCTACGTTACCGAATCTATTGTCGAAAATTCGGCATCGTAATCGTTAACTCAAAATTTCTATAGCGCCACTTTAAGACTAAGCGCTGGACACCTACTTAGTCACAATGCCTTCTGTTTTTAGAAGTACATCTGAAACAAGTGTAGGTAAACAATGTACTGGTAATTGATAACTTCTATAACGCTGTCGTAAATTGTAATTGCTGTAACTATCATCCGCATTATTGTGTCACTATTATGTAGCTTCTTTTGTCATTGTTGTTTTCAATCGTGTTTCTCCGACGGATTGCCAGTACAATTTGAGGATTACGATTTAGTGGCCATTGACGTGTTAATTATAACGGCGCTATAGAAATCAGTGGATCAGATTAGATCCAGAACTATTGCTGCAAGTCAATACCTTCATCGAGGGCATTGCTATAACTGTGCTACCTAATCTATGGCATTAAACATCGATCGACGATTTAATTTGCTCAAGTATTCAACTGCTTCGGATCAATATCTACGCTATTTGGGTTTAGCTGATGCGCTTCTGTTACCTTTAGAGACTGAATCTGATTAGGTGTAGTCGTTGTATTGTAATTATAGATCTATATAGCGCTTTTCGCAGAATAACTATTCAGAGGCGGTCTTTGTACTGGCCTATTACGATGTCAAGCGTCATCTCAAACAGAATAGTGTTTCAACAATTAGCAAAATAGTGCGCATTACCAGCTAAGAAGAGTCCGAGATATAGATTTATATGGAAAAAGAGGAGGAAGGGGAGAGGGATGAGGAAGGGAAGGATAGGAGAAGCAGAAGCAGGAGCAGGATAAGGAAGGGAAGAAGGAGAAGTGGAAGAAGAAGAATGGGTAGGAGGAGGAGGAAGAGGAGATAGAAGAGGAGGAGGAAGAAAAGGAGGAGCAGGAGCAGGAAAAGGAAGAGAAAATGAAGGAGAAGTAGGAGAAGGAGAATGGGCATGAGAGGAGGAGGATAAAGAGGAGGAGGAGGAGGAAGAGGAGAATGAAGAGGAAACGGATTCTCTTCGACAGCTGACAGATGGCATGGATGTTCAGCCTCTTGGCCAGGTTACAAATTACTATATTACAATAGGAATTTGTACAGCTTATTCTTAAGCATGTTGGTCGCATTGTTTAGCGGCTTTAACCCATATCAAAAGTAGAATTTGGTAAGAGTTGTGTTGGCAAGATGGCACTTTCTTATTTTATTTGCACTAAAAGGTTTTAGGTGGAGTTTTTAGGGGCGCTTTATCCAGAGACCTGGGTGCGTTTTAGATGGTGCATTAGGCGTTTTACTGTCTGTTTAATTCTGAGTTAATGAAATTGAAACCTGCTTTCAGACGCTATACGACGAGGCCTTTGTGTCACTCTACAACGTGATATACACGTCTCTCCCGGTTCTAGCCGTGGCAATTTTTGAACAGGTACAATACGATACTGCGATGCATGCCAAGCGAAGGACGTCCTCTATCAGGACGATGCACTTCAATACTGCTATGCATGATAAGCAAAAAAAGCGTTTAATGGGACAAAGACGTACTGCAGTCCATGCTAATGAAGTAACAAACATGTAACTGACGTGTATGTAACAGGCATGTAATAGGAATGTAATAGGCATGTAACATGCATGTAACAGACATGCGACTAATGACCTGTTGTATGCATTTGTGACCGCCTTATACTGTAAAATTTCGGCATGGAACATGTAGTGGCTAGTAATGGCTTATTCTGACTAGACAACCAATGCACTACGATCGTATATTTATTATTTAGTAGAGCGTTCAAACTACGATCTTGAACAACTATACTGCGGTAGAGTCTCGCCTACGTGTGAGAGGTCTTCAGCTGATTACTATTTCGGTTTAGTTGAGGCTCTGCTTGCTCCGTCCTTAATTTGCTTTTATTTTGAATTTTGTCTTTGATTTTGTTTTGTCTTTACTTTCATATTTGTTTTGCGTTTGCTTTGCTTTGCTATTAGACCATTGTTTTGGCTTAAGTTGTGGCTTTTGGTTTCTCTCTTCTGCATCGCGCTGACTTTTCAACTTTCTCCGCCTTTATTTTGGCATTTTCTTCGCTTCGACTGTTCGATCGCATGTCTTAGCAAAACTGCTTCTTTTAGTTCCTGATGAAATAACGTCAATAACGCTATGTTCAGATCACGTGTGTGCATTTGTGGGCTTGCATGCGTGTTTACCAGTGGGAGGGTGGCACCAGAAAAAACGGCACAGTTCCTTTTAGCTAGTAGTTTCAGTTTAACGATGCTGTGTGATAACACCGTTAGCGTCCTCCTCCTCCTTCATCCAGGCTTTGGACTGGCACTGCCAGAGTGGAAGGAGTCGCGGAGTAATTTTCTTTTAATTCACGGTTGGGTGAGATTAAGACGGAAATAAATGACTAGAGGAAAAAGAGCCTTTGGGAAAATTACCAGAGGAATGAAATGTCCTACTGATACGTCTGGGTCTCAGAGGAGCTGCTCGGATGGCAGACCAGCTGCGACGCGCGTGAATGGAGCGAATATGGATGAATGAATGAATGAATGAATGAATGAATGAATGGATTATGATGAATGAATGAATGGATCACGAATGAATGGATCGTGAATGAATGGATCATGAATGAATGGATCATGAATGAATGGATCATGAATGAATGAATCATTAACGATTGGATAGTTCAGGCGTGCTAAGCGAACGTGAACAAGTATTTTTATTTCATTTTACCGAGATCGTGATCCACTTCGCTTTATATTGGCCTATTATCATATCATAATTATCATCATCCAAAAAGCGCCACTCTAAAACGATCAAGCATCGATAGCGTTAACAATTGTAGTTGCTACTCTAGGTCCCGATGCAGTGATCGTCTCATGGGAGGAGGACGACGAGGAGGAGGAGGAGGAAGAAGAGGAAGAAGAGGAAGAAGAAGAGGAGGAGGAGAATGCTCGAGCCCCAATATTATACTATTGGCATTGCAAAGCAAGCGGCCTAATCAGTCGGCCAAGTGTCTGTACAGAAAGCCCTCCATTCTTTAACACATACCTAGTTTTGTTTTAATTGTTTTATTTATAATTCTTAAACGGTTAATTAAAAAAATTATTCGTGACCGTAGGATGTCAGCGACAAACTGTCTCTCCTCTATCCGAAGCTGTATACTCCAGGTCAGAGGGATCTCTTCTTCAACAAAAAGGTCTTCGCCCTGAGCGTGGCTGAGGGCATCGGATCGTCCCTTGTCCTCTATCTCATCCCATATCTGGCCTTCAAGGACACTTCCGGTCCAAACGGGATGGACATCGCTGGACACAGAGCATTAGGATTCGTCGTCGCCAGCATACTCATCGTAGTCGTCACGCTCAGAGTATGTACGCATTGAAACTTTATAAGGTAATGGAAATTGTAATTGCAGATTTATATAGCACCGCTTAAGAAAGAGGTGTGGTAAGTCATAAGGTACTAAGGTTGTGGTATAGGTTATATTGGGTACATTACTCTTTGGTATGTTAGGTTGTTAGGCGTTGAGGTAGGTTCCGGTACAAAACGACCCTGTTCCAGAGTAATTCAGATGTGGTAAGGTAGGTAGATTCTTGACGTGGTAAGTATAGGGTAGACGACGAGTATTACGATATGAAAAATACGAGATTAAACATGGGCAATACCACATCCGTTACCATCACGTCCGTTGCAGTACATCTGTTACCATCACATCCGTCACCATCGCATTCGTTACCACCACATCCGTTATCGTAACATTCGTTACCATCGTATTCGTCACCGTCCGTTGCCATCACATCCGTTAGCATCACACCCGTTACCGTCGCATCCGCTAAAACAGTTGACACCACATTCGTTAACATCACACGCGTTACCATGACATCCCTTACCATCACGTCCGTTACCATCACATCCGTCACCATCGCATCCATTACCATCACATCCGTTACCATGGCATCCCTAACCATAGCATCCGTTATCGTAACATCCTTTACGATGCGTTCTGTCCAGTGTGCCTTGGAGACGACCTACTGGACTGGTTTCAACCACGCAGTCGTATGGGGCAGCATCATCTTCTACTTCATCTTCATCATCGTCTTCTACTCTGACCCCATCGGTTACTCCTACCAAGGAGTGGCCCTCACGCTCATGGCCACCTCCACCTTCTGGCTCGCTCTGGGTCTCAGCGTCGTCGTCCTCCTAGTTCCGGTCGTCGTCGAGCAGTTCTACCGGAAGCTGACCCGTCCCACCCTGACGGACCGGGTCCGGCTGACCCAGAAGCGGTCCCGGGCGACTGTTCCTTCGAAGGACAGGGTCATCCGCAGGGCTTCGTCTAGTTTCCGTCGCAGTCAGCGATCGATCCGTCGGTCTGGCTACGCCTTTGCCCACCAGCAGGGCTTCGGCAGCCTCATCACAACGGGGTCCATGATGCACTTGAGGGGACCAGACGGGGGTGGTCCGCCGAAACAACCGGCCTGGGCAAGGGCCATCGTGTCTGCTGGAGGCCTGACAACCATGACCGTCCTTCCGGAGGATCTGTTCGAAGTGAAAGGAAGTGGGAGGGGAGTGGCCGAAACGAATCCGGCGTTCGTCGACGATGAGACCAGCCCGAAGAAGCTTCGAGGACCTGGAAGTCGGGGACTTAAGGACGGGACCGCGGATTCGTCCGTGGAACAGGTGAGCCTGACCTCGACGCCCGAAGCAACATCCAGACGGTCTGGACCTGGCTTTGACCAAGAAGAGGATGAGAATCGACGGAGGTCTTCGGCTAGTAAGGGCAGGGAAGGTCCGTCACCTATCCACCTGGAACTACGCGAAAGAACCAACTCGGAGGCCCTGGAAGAGATTGACCTTGCTGACAGAGGCCAACGCAGGTGAAACTGATGGGACTGGAATTCGCCGATCATTTCTGCCTCAATTTCTGCAGGGTAAAGGTCACTGACACCCTTCGACGGAACATCCTCCTCGACGCACTAACACCATACGTCCATCTTCTGTTATACCTCAGCTGTCTACCATCTTCTGGATCACTGACTCTGGGACCCAGTTGAACTGGGACCGAGAGCGTCCAATGTGTCGATTCTCATCTGCCTTAACCTCACTTGGACTGTCTCAATCTTCTGCACATTCGTTCCTCTTATGGACAGCTTTACTAATCGTCCCATAGGCTAACTAAGGAAACTCTCAACCTAAAACCTCCTTTTGTCACAGTAGAAGAAAGACGTTTATTTCTTGCCAAGCCGCATAAGGAAAGTTCGCCCTCCTACTAAATTACTGTTGTCCGTAAATGTGCTCCACTTTTATAGCGCCCACGTGGCCTCAGCTCTGCTCACATTTAAACTGTACAGATCGGGTGAGGTCCTTGGTTTCTATACCATTTAAGGTCCTCATGCACACCGACGTTGCTAGCCCGAGATTCAAATGTAATATATCAGCTACCATCGAGAGATGAACCGGCATCCTCGAGTACAGAGGTGGTGGTAGTGGCAGTCTAACGACACAGTGTGATAACAAAGCTCATCATCGTCACCCTCCTCCTTCATCCAGACTTGGAACTGGCACTGCTTAAGTACTAGCAGTTGCGGAGTTTAGCATTGGACGTGCGCTTTAACCGACCTGGCAAAACGGGGGCATCGCGTCAGAAATTCAGAATAGCACTCTCTGCAGACTTTAATATTCGAAAGACGTGGGTTGATAATGAGCGATTACTTTACATTACCAACGTCATCATGACCATCGTCGTCATCATCAACACGAACAAAACTCTGTGATAATTTGGTATTTTTTGGATATTTTCACCTTTGTTATCTATTTTTAAATCAACGTTGTTTTTTTAACGTTTCCGTGGAAGTATGCGCAATTTCCGTTGAGATGACACTGTTTATAGACCACGTTCATGTTGCGCCTCTACATTAGGACGAAAATAGGAGTTACTTATAGATCTTGCCAGAATGCGCAACTGCACCACCGAGCTTGCTATTTATGGATCACGAATTCAGGGCGATTGTTAAACCATAATGATGTCTTTAAAGGATTTTTTCGAGTATTTGGCTACTGTGAGTTCTGTGATTACTCTATTTTTCTTTCCAACGGTAGAGCATGAAAAAAGCTTTGTCCAAAATATCGTTGGATGTGTCGCAGGCATTCGTCTCGCCTTTTGATGAAAACTTTAGAGCATTATTTTTAAGTCTATGTTTTTAGCAAAATACAATTTAAATTATATTCGAGAAAGATATTATTAGACACGATCTGTTTTATTGTACTTCGGATAATCCTGCAAGTAACAATCTTATGTTTTCCTTAAAAATCATGCAGTCAAATATACTTAGTTCCAAAAATATCTCAGAGCTGCGCTTAAAGGTACCAACATAGTATTGAATAATGTGATTTTAATTAATTGATAACGTCTTGACATAGGTACCCGTAATAGTCAAACTATAAACTGAAACCAAGACACTAGTTTGAAGACAAAACAAAAGTGAACCAGAACTCGTGAATAAGCTGGTGCCCTGCGCTTACTTTCGAGGGATGCTTTAGAAGTTTGGAGATCACGATTACGATATAGGCCTAATGTATACCCTTCTAAGAGAGTTGCAAACGTGACAAATAAGTTCCAGACAACATGGAGCGCAAATGAATATAATTCGTATGATTCGTGAATTATTGAAGAAAAATGTCTATTGGATTGGTGTAAATACAATATATGACGATTACATATATATTTTTTATTTTTTGCTCAGTGGATCCAGTAGTGATTTGATATCTGCCCTGAGTTAGTCCACAGTTGGCTAAAGTGAGAGGGTCCCATTCTGATCTGATAGAACTGCTGGAACGATAGCGCAAAAACATGCGGATTGGCCAATAAGCGGTAATCTACTTAATCAATTTAACTAATCTCCCTAAAGTATAAGCATAGGGCAATTAAAGGAGATAAAAATATTTTTAAACATGGAAAAGTTATAAACAATCTTCGAATAGAAATACAATAATATTTGACATAAAAGCGTCGTTGAGAATTCCTGCGTGCAAGAAAGAGATCATTCAAAATATGCAATTGGATTAACAGCAGATCATCGATTAAACGTCATTGAGAAGTTTGATAATTAGAAAAGATCATAAAAATTCCGGGGAAACTTATTACCGCTCTTTTTTCCTTACGACCCAGCTGCAGCCATCTTACTTCCTTGAATCTTCTAGACCTATACCAGTAAATGAGTAAGGGCCCATCCATATATTACGTACGCAAATAATCGGATTTTCGAATCCCCTCCTCCCTGTTGCACTACGTACATTTCGTGGACCCCTCCCCATGCGTACGTACATCTGAGCTCCACCTCACCCTCACATTGCAAAGGTTAAATGGCTAAAAACATCTGTAAGACATTGATTATACCACAGGTTAATTATTTTTGTTAAGCAACATATTTAACAGCTTAAATTTGTTAACTGTTATGAAGAGTTAAAACACTAACAATTTGAAACCGTTTTAATGCTACATAAATTGATTAAGCAGGACTATCGTCTGTGGTTAGGTTTTCAGTTCTCATTTTCATATCCTGTATTGTGTACATTATAATTTGACAATTATATCTGCGTACGGACATATTTTCCAGGACACCCTCCCCACCATACTCACCCGTATGCAAAATGGTCGAAATTTGAAACCCCTTCCCCACGCTGCCTACATAATATGCGGACGGACCCTAAGTATGTGGCTCCTAATGACACTGGGTCCGTACACTGAACAAGAGTCTTTGGAAAAAATGCTCGCGTCTAAGAGTAGGCCCTATTTTCGCTCATTCACAGTTTTGCATTTTTAAAATGCACACTCGATCTGCGAAAGCGTTGGTTTCAATGTAGCCATATGTTTAAGTTTGACTTCGATGTTTGACCTTCAATTAATATCTTGATATGATTAACTGCTTAATTATGACTGTTTTGTGCAAATATAAACGGGTCTCTACTGCAACGGACGACTATCAAAATGCTATCAAGTTTCCGTCTGGTTTTGTTTATGACTAGCAATTTTGGTGTTGATCGTGAATGGCGTATAGACAAAGGTTATTTGCCGTCTGCTGCTGAACCGCGACGAATGTGTTATGCCATCAGAAAATTAATGTCTATGAACGTGTGTGGCCCCTACGGTGTCTACTGATCAATATGTACAGTTCATATTAGGACATAAAATTATATATATATATATATATTCAATTTTCGTTTAATGAGAAGATCAAGCTGTCACAACAGCAACTTTGTTTACAATTACATTCAATCTATTACAGCAATATACGCACACCTATATATTGTATATAGCCAAGACCTAATAATCAACCGTCATATGTGTACACTATAATTATTTATATATTTTGAAATTATTGAAATTTGATATCGCCCTTATTCCAACATCTTTTGCTCAGAAGTGCACACGCCTCGACGGCGCAATTGCAGTTGTACTGCAGAGCAATTGTGCGCGAAGGACTTGCTTAAGGTCCCTACACAGTGACACCCCGGACGAGGGTCGGACCCGCTCACTCAGCGCACACTTAGTGTTACGGGTGGACCGCTCTAACCGATCGGCCACCGTGTCGCATATTGATCCAGACCCTGTTGTATGACGTATGCCCTCGATAAACATATAGGGATAAGATATGCCTGATATGCAGCTTTTGCGCTTGAAACATATATATATATACACTATTGTACAGGGTACACTTATGTATCACTGGTATACATTTATCAGTCCATGGCATTAGCGATGGTCTGAGAACTCGTGAATGTCGCGCCTCTGCCCAAAACCCACTGCTAAACTCTGCCTGGAGTCTATGGTTGCCTACAGCATGGTTGAAATTGAAAAATAGGTTCCATGGACTTCAACCTAAGAGCGATTCACATATAATTGTAAAATGATATCTACAGCTTACAAAGCATAAAAATAAGAGTTGAAAATAAGCAACCAATTAATTCTCATGCCATTCCGCAGACAATGCAAGGCAATAATCATTACGTAAATTACCTGATTTCTTGTTGTCATGCAGTCTAACAAGTTTTGCATTCACGACGCGGTTAACGAGGCGTGTACAACATTCAAACGACCGACTAATTATGATGTCATCTGGTGAAAGGCAATTAAACGTAGGCCTAATTATAGTCGGTTAACTACAGTTAGTGACACGCGTTGTCATCTGTCTTTACTTGCGGTCACTCGCGGGTGTTACATTCTGAATCAATGGGGTGCCCTCCAGTCCCTCTCCCTCTGCCTCCTTTCCACTGCCCTTCCCTCTCCCTCTGCCTCCTTTCCACTGCCCTTCCCTCTCCCTCTGCCTCCTTTCCACTGCCCTTCCCTCTCCCTCTGCCTCCTTTCCACTGCCCTTCCCTCTCCCTCTGCCTCCTTTCCACTGCCCTTCCCTCTCCCTCTGCCTCCTTTCCACTGCCCTTCCCTCTCCCTCTGCCTCCTTTCCACTGCCCTTCCCTCTCCCTCTGCCTCCTTTCCACTGCCCTTCCCTCTCCCTCTGCCTCCTTTCCACTGCCCTTCCCTCCCCTCTGACTTTCTCTCCCCTTCCTTCTGAATTTCCCACTCTCTCCCCTTCCCTTCCCCAGCCTCTACTCCACGTCCTCATCAATGCCTTACACTATGGCCTTCCGAATTGCAGCCTCTCCTGCAAAACTTATTTAAACGAGTCAAAGCTGACTTAGTAGCAGCGGCGTCTACCAAAGGTTACAGGAAACGTTGCATTCAGCACTGACGTTCGTGTTAGATAATAATTTTATATATATTTAAAACGTATTAGTGTGCGGACTTATGTTGGCTAATGTATGCGCGACTGCATGCATATATGTAAATATGCATACATATATATATATATATATATATATAACACATCCCGATAAGAAACTTTATGTTGTATATATATATATATATATCGTCATGCACACGATAAGTACAAATATATTATAGACTTAATAAACTTTACGATGGATCTGAAATATATATATATATATATGGTATATAAACTTTACGATGGGCATGATGTGTATAATGATATTAAGCGATAGAGTTGCATCTCAGGAGACAAAAGGATCAACTGCGCGGTTCGCATGAGACGTTAATGGGAAGAACGCTTCCTCGTCTTCCTCGTTTGGGCGATGGGTTTAAGAGCCCAGCGGCGTTCCATACATCAGCCATTCGCATCTTAATAACGGCGTCGCTTTATTATTTTATGAATAGAAATAAAAACATTATAAGCCCAGCTCTGATCTACAACACATTTATATACAATTATACATATATACATCAGCGTATATATTTGTACACTTGATACAATATGCCTACACATATATGTGTGTATGCACACACACACATATATATATATATATACATATATATATATATATATATACATATATATATATATATAGCAAATACATTTATATAACATATAGGTCTACCTATGTGTAGTTTATATATCGCTGGATACAATATAACAGTGTTCTTGGTCCTACATTCTTTAGCGAGTCATAAGCTGGTGCCACCTGGTGCTGCGAGTTCATTGTCTCCGGCGGCCTAATGAAACCCGATTTCGGCAGTCTTATTATGCGACGCTGATTGAATTTAGATGATTTAGACCAATTCCGGTCATATAGATATATAAATATTATATACAATATGTCAGTTATACACCTGCAGTATAAGCCTGTATCTACGTATACATTATGCGAAATGGTCGTATATTATAAGCTCTATAATACAGCATGCACCCATATATGTAGGCTATGAAAAATATTCTAGATCTCGGTGTTATTGTCCGTGTTATTGACCAGAATGCCGCGAAAGAGCAAAGTGCACCGTGTTAATTGACCCGAAGCTTTGCAATCGCATCCGAAGAATATGGATTTAAGGATCGTTTCTCTCCCTTCAACCCCATTCCGGCTTCTTATTCTCTGATATAGCGGCACATTAGCGTAGAATCCCCAACAGGAGAAGAGGAGTCTCGATTTCTTGGGAATCGATCTCTCACCAGGGGCGCCACTAATTGTTTGCATAGAGACTGCATTCGATGACAGTATTGACAATCGTTGTTGTCTCTTTGGTTGCTTGGTCTGTTGCTGCTTAACTACACTGTGTCTTTGTAGAAATAATCAGCGTCGCCCTCCTCCTGTCTCCCGACTCGGGACTGGCATTGCCATGGTGCGAACGCTGATGGCGGTAGTAGCAATTGAAAATGATATAGCGCCACATTAAGAGAGACCTGTGGCATCTATTGTGTGTATATATAAGGGCCTACACTACATCCTACATCTGGAAGAATGGTGAACACTGAACACGTATACTGAGGTTATGCATGACTTGTTCACCCCACTTTAAGTTACCTTTCTATTTTTAACTTACCTCGCATTTAGTCTTAACTCACCCTTTTCGATCCTCACTGTATCACTTTAACTTTCATTATGCGAATTTTCTAGGATTTTGTTTTAAATTAGTGCTATGATTTACTCCCGTTGTAAGCTATTGTGCGTTTGCTGGCAGTCTGTGATAATAAAGAACATTATTTTCTTACTTACTTTCTCATATTACCTTACTATTCTTGCCTTACTGTCGCCCTCCATATACCTTACCTCAGCGTTGCATTACCTCTACGCCTTTCACCATACCCTACTTACCGTTGTTTTATCTTGTCTCATCACCTGGCTTTTACCGTCGACGTAAGCATCACACCAGATATAAACGGTAAAGGTAATTATAATAATTCACCTTTTGATGTTTGCTGAGGTAACACCGACTGAATCAATATGATTGTGTGTGCTACCTCCGTTATTATCGCCCGCTGACATTTCGGCTCTGTTTACTCTAGCGGCTGAGTCACGTGGTGCCATCCTGTCCTCTGTGGTCAGCGGATGCGTGGACAGACTCCCAATGCTATTTGCTTGTTTTCCTCCCATTTTCTGTTGGTGAATATAATTACTAGGAGGGAATGATGGCGGTTTGCCTTCTAATGTGGGGTACTGAGGTTGAATGGGTGAATGAGTGGATGGATCGGTATGTTGGTGGATGGTGGTATGGTTGGAGAGCTGGGGAAGAAATGGAGATTGAGGGAGGAAAAGAAGATAGATAGATAGCTAGATAGCTAGATAGCTAGATAGATAGATAGATAGATAGATAGATAGATAGATAGATAGATAGATAGATAGATAGATAGATAGATAGATAGATAGATAGATAGATAGATAGATAGATAGATAGATAGATAGATAGATAGATAGATAGATAGATAGATAGATAGATAGATAGATAGATAGGTAAGTAGGTAGGTAGGTAGATAAGGAGGCAGACAGACAGATAGATAGATAGAGAGATAGAGAGATAGATAGATAGATAGATAGATAGATAGATAGATAGACAGACAGACAGACAGACAGACTGTCACAGACAGACAGGTAATGGTTGAATAGGCATATTGGTACATACATACACACACACACTTAACATATTTATACACATTGCTGTGTGTGTGGGTGTATGTGTGTCTGTTTTTGTGCATATGTGTCGGTTTGTGTGTGTGTGTTCGTTGTTCGTATTTGTGTCTAGTACGTCAGTGATACATCGGATGTACGTATCCATTCGTCAAGACACGGCCCGAGGCTGCTGCTGCTGCTGCTGATGATGATGATGATGATGACGATGAGGATGATGGTACCATCCTTGGCTCTTAAATCCTAATAAAGAATCAACATCATCAAGACTAGCCACTCTAAGAAGCACAATAGACAGCGCACGTACAGCTGGAGTGCTCAGAGAGTGAGGCAAAGAGACAGACAGGCATACAGGCAGGGAGCCAGAACGTTAGGGTAGGGAGACAGACGGGCAAGACGTGAAGCAGAATGAAAGATAGGCAGAAACGTGCGGTGCTATAAAAGAGGGATGTGTGACGACAGAAAGACAAAAAGGAATGATGGCACAGAGGCAGGCAGAGAGAGAGAGAGAGAGAGAGAGAGGGGGGGGTGGAGAGACAGACAGAGCGACAGAGAGAGAGAAACAGAGACAGAGTAAGAGAGACACACAGACAGAGACACAGACAGAGACACAGACAGAGACACAGACAGAGACACAGACAGAGACACAGACAGAGACAGACAGTCAAGCAGGGTGAAGAAGAAAAGTGCTTAATGAGAGAAGATGAGGCGAATGGAAAGAGAGCGATTGATGGCCAGAGGGAGAATAAATAAAGAGAGGGAGGGAGGTAGGGAGGGAGGTAGGGGGTTGGGGTTGCTGAAGAGGAGGCATTGGTTGATCGTAGTCGTACGTGATCACTTCGTAGAAATCGTCTGCGTGCAGAGCATAAATGGATGCAAGAACGTACGGAACATTCGGTGAATCTCGAGCTATGCCACCTTCGAGGAACGATGGACGAATGGATGGACGGATTGATAGATGAGCGAATGGATGGAAGGACGAATGGATGGATGGATGAAAGGATGGATGGATAGACGGATGGATGGACGGACGAATGTTATTTGAGGACGGCCACGACCTATACCATATCCACGCATTGCCATTTGCATTTTTACGTATGTACGTATGTACGTATGTACGTATGTATGTATGTATGTATGTATGTATGTATGTATGTATGTATGTATGTATGTATGTATGTATGTATGTATGTATGTATGTACGTATGTACGTATGTACGTATGTATGTATGTATGTATGTATGTATGTATGTATGTATGTATGTATGTATGTATGTATGTACGTATGCATGTATGTATGTATGTATGTATGTACGTATGTATGTATGTATGTATGTATGTATGTATGTATGTATGTATGTATGTATGTATGTATGTATGTATGTATGTATGTATGTACGTATGCATGTATATATGTATGTATGTATGTATGTATGTATGTATACATGCATGCATGCATGCATATAGTATGTACGACATTGTATATTATAATTTATGAATGAATGATGTTTGGTGTCTTTTTCTATCCATTCATTGCTTTAGAAATGTCATCAGATGACACACTGATCTTCTTGTTGGCTGATACTCTCTCACTCTCTCTCTCTCTCTCTCTCTCTCTCTCTCTCTCTCTCTCTCTCTCTCTCTCTCTCTCTCTTTCTGAGCTCTGTTTCTTTAGTATTGTTTGACCATACAAACAAATTCCCACGATGGGTTAATTTCTGAAGGGATGTAACCAGTGTATACAGCAGAAGAGGTCATTGTTGTTCAGTGTCCTTGAAAGCACAATGGGTTCTATGCTATTGTATCTGCCCAGCAATTGCCAATGCATGGACCTCAGGACTGAGGGATCGGCGATCCGGAAATTCTTCACAGAATCTCGTTGATATATTAGGGAAACAGTTGCACCAGTTGCATAACTATTGGCTAATTGAGTTGACGCCTAAATAAACAAACTTACCAGAGACTCATCCTTCTCTCTACGTAACCAGATCCTCTTCGTTTTCTTGCCTCCTCCTGCTCCTGCTCCTCTTCCTCTGTCTTCTTTTCTTCCTCCTCTTCCTCCTCCTTCTTCTACTTGTCCACCCCTTCCTCCTCCTCCTCTGCTTCCTCTTCTTCCTCCTCTCTTCTTCTTCCTCTTCATCTACCTCCTCCTTCACGTTAACTTCCTTTTTCTCCTCCTGCTCCTCTCCCTCTCTTTCTTCTTCTCCCTGTCCTCCTCTTCTTCCTCCTCCCTCTGCGTTGATCTTACTCCACCGATACTCTATACGTCAACCATTCTCTTGTCGTCTCTTTTAGCCATTAGCCAGATGGCTAATAATTATATGCTTGAGAGTCAATGCTAACAGAAATAAGGTCGACGGCAACATAATTGCTCGTGCACTAAGACATACGCATACATAGCACACACATACGCATATATATGTATACATACATAGATACATATATATGTATATACAGTATGTATAAATATATATAACGTGATATTACGCCTCGGAAATTGAATTAGAAATCAGTATGTTAATCATATGTATGTCAACGACGCTGTAGTGTCTGGATATATATATATATATATATATATATATATATATTATACAATATACATGCATGTATGCGAGTGACGCTATGGAGCGTGTATCACGAAGTATAAACGTATATTTATGTATCCACATCATGTCATCAGCATAATTTGCTGACACTCAGAGCGTGTGTTCTTCCAAAGTAGAGTGATATTGTCTTCGGAAATTCTCGAGACGTCTCTTAATTAATGCATGCGTTATGTTAATATGGGTGTCTGGATGGAGTTGGCGTGCGCATGCGCAAGCGACGCCGCTGACGTATAGCCAACCATTTAACACAAACATTCGGATACTCTCAAGTATTATTATTGGCTTATTATCATAACCATGACTATAAAATTATAATCGTATTCATATTGCGCGGGTGTTTGTACGTGTGACTGTGTGTGTGTCTATATGCGTGTGTGTATGTGTGTATGTATGTGGCCGTTTGACACTGTTTCGCTGCTTGATGTTGTCTTCTAAGATCGAGGTTCAGACGATGTTCGTTATGGATGGCCCCTCCTTACATGATGATTCCAGTTAAGTCTATATACCTAATGACAAATTATATCTATTATGTATCTATGTATTTCCGATCTATGTAAGGCTGTGTGTACACTTTTCATCACGTCATACACTTATGGCATGCATGAGCTAATAACATAGAGATATACAAGTGCAAGCATGCAACCATACATACAATGATATGTATACCCAGTAGCCACTTGCTTGTATATATGCATACACATATGCAGGGGAGGGGTTTGGTCGATCTATATAGAAGAATTATGGCATCGCAACAGTCGCACGATCGTCCTTCCATTTCTCCTTCGCCATTGGTATTACATTTGTCGATTTATATAGCGTCAGAATAAGCTAATAAACTACTTATTGTCGCTCAAAGGACACAATTGTCTTCAATATAGAAAGGGATGCAATTCGAATATTTGTCTAAACGCAATTTGAGGAAGGTCTACGCGTATTTACTCTGCTCACATGATGGAGCAAATAGGGAGATAGGATGATAGAACAAGGGAGGAAAGGAAGAGGAAAGGAAGAGGAAAGGAAGGACGGGAGAGGAGAGGAAGGGAAGAGGAGAGGAGGAGGAGGGAGGAGGAGGACGAGGAGGATGATGAGACGAATCGAAAAGTATGCTTCAGATAGTGCCTCTGGAAAAAAGCCGTATAACTGCAAAACAACCATTCACCACCTGCTTTATATATCTCTGCTTGCCTGCCTGCCTGTCTTTCTGTCTCCCTGTCTGTCTCCCTACATGTCCACCCGACGTCTGTTCGTTCCGTTCGTTTGTCCATGTCTGTCTGTCTGTCTGACCGACAGTCTTTCTCACTATGGATCCTGTCTGGATATCTGTCTGTCCGGCTAATTGTCTGCCTGGCTATCAGTGTCGCTATCTGTCTGTCTGGCTATCTGTCTGTCTGGCTATCTGTCTGTCTGTCTGTCTGTCTGTCTGTATGTCTATTCGTCCATGTCTCTCTCTCTCTCTCTCTCTCTCTCTCTCTCTCTCTCTCTCTCTCTCTCTCCTCTCTCTCTCTCTCTCTCTCTCTCTCTCTCTCTCTCTCTCTCTCTCTCCTCTCTCTCTCTCTCTCTCTCCTCTCTCTCTCATCTCTCTCTCTCTGTCTCTCTCTCTCTCTCTCTCTCTCTCTCTCTCTCTCTCTCTCTCTCTCTCTCTCTCTCTCTCTTGACTGATCGCCAAAGGAATTGAAAAAGGCAAATGCAGCTCGTAAATTAGCTAAAAGCACGATAGCAAATTGCCGATACGTTCTGCCACAATACGTCAGGACGCCACAAATAAACGCATTTCATTCGCTTGTCATTATTACTGTGTATCCTGTGCGTAGCCTAATGCACACCTTTGCACACAACGAAACTATTGGAGGCAGAGGTCTATTACGCATCATTTGTCGATATCAACTGAATTATATCAATCTGTATCGTAAATCTTCAGTGTATTACTGAATTTGTAGACATACATATATAATATATATATATATATATATATCAACGTATATATATATTGTCAATACATGAATTCATTCTGTATTCATTCGTACGAGAATTTATATATAGCGCCTCTTCAAGTGACTATTCAGAGGCTCGTGCATATGTATATTCGTTAGCCTATCGTTTGTGTATGCCTGTATAATTAATGCATATATATAACGCATAAATAATGTATACATATGTTGGAAATGTAAATAATGACCTTTTAATTCTTTAATTCCACCAAAGTCGGTCGAAATGAGTTCCACCAAAGTCGGTCGAAATGAGTTGCTGAAGTTTTGGCTAAAGAAGAAATTCTACGTG